>VYZT01044136.1:0-43246 GCA_013400735.1 Pomatostomus ruficeps | reverse complement strand
TGGAGGGGAAGCCTTATGAAGAGTGGCTCAGGTCACTTTGTTCAGCCTGGGAAGACTGAGGGGAGACTACACTGTGGTCTTCAACATGCTCCCAAGGGCAAGCAGAGGGGCAGACACTGATCTCTTCACTCTCATGACCAGTGACAGGACTCGAGGAAAGGGCAGGGAGCTGAGTCAGGGAAAATTTAGGCTGGATATCAGAAGACCTATAAGACCATCAAGTCCAACCACTAACCTACCAGTGCAGGTTCCACCACTAAGTCATGTCCCTAAGCACAACAGACACCTTCAGAACGCTTCCAGGGATATGACTTTACCACTGCCCTGGGCAGCACCTTCCAAAGCCTGACCACCCTTCCAGTTAAGAAATTTTCCCCAATATCCAATCTAAACCTCCCATGGTACAACATGAAGCCATTTCCTCTGGTCCCTTGTTACCTGGGAGCAGAGCCTGAGCCCCACCTGGCTGCACCCTCCTGTCAGGGAGTTGTAGAGAATGAGAAGGTCCCCCTTGAGCCTCCTTTTCTCCAGGCTGAGCCCCCACCCCATCTCCCTCAGCCACTCCTCATCAGGTTTTTGCTCCAGACCCTTCACCAGCTCCGCTGCCTTTCTCTGACATGTGAAGAATCTCTCACCACCCACACTGAGGTCAGGCTATGTGATGTTTTACACCAGTCGTGGCACGTGGGAAGCTGGCAGGGACTGTTTCAGGTTAATCACATAGCTCCTATTAAAAGCTGCCTCTAGCCAGAGGTTTTCAAAGACTTTTGACGGACAGACTCCAATGTGAACTGGTAGCAGGACTTCGCAGCAGTGAAACATTTTTTTCCATATTATGCCACGTATCCACAATGGATCCCCTCTAGGTCTAAGGGAGGGGTGGGAGACAGAGCAGTAAAGACCACCAGGGAGCAAGGAGGACAAAGTGGATTTTTTTGGCACTTTCTGTGACATCAAGGCTTGGCAGAGAGATGGATCTCCCAGCCAGTAGCTATTCAACTCCTGAATCAGGTCAACCACTAACAGATAGTCTGAGTAAGGGAGGCACTGCCATTTCCCAGGAAGCCCCCAGAAGCAAGGTGTTAACTGGGAGTACTCCAGCCTGGCTTCCAAGAGATTTTGCAGTAACCACTGAGGCAGTGTAAGGCTTCTGAAAATTTATGATCAGCAGAGAACAACAAGCAGGAACAAGCAAGAAACAACAGCACCAGCAAAACAGCAATGCCCAGATCACCACTAGTCAAGGGACTCATAACTATTAAAAGGCAAAAGAGAAAGCAAACACCACTCCAAGGTCCATCTACATGCTTCCTTTCAACACATGCACACACTCTGTCAGCCAGTAGGTAACAAACATTACTGGAATGACATATTCTTGCACATAATTAATATATTGACTCATTTGACTGCTGAATGAGTGATCAATACTTAATTATATTTCCAGGCAACAACATCAGCCAGAAACTGCATTTAGTAGACTCTGCATATATGTAACTTCAGGGTAAAAACAAAACCATCACAAGATCAGCAGTAAATGGGAGTTACATACAGGAGCTTCAGCAGCCAGAGAGGAGAGAAAAGAACACATCACAAATGTGTCCACAGGAAAGGAGGGAGAATTAAGCCAAGAAAGTCAAGAGAAGACTGTCAAAACTGGCTGAAATGATAGATTCAAATGACAGGAGCAGAAGGATGAAGCTCTTGCAGAGAGAAAAAGGGGAGAAGCAGGAACAGCAAGGGAAGGGGCAGAAACAAGGACATTAAAGGAAGCTGGACACCCACAGGACACCATTAAATGTTCAGCAAAGTTTGTCCTCTAATAGAAAGGTGCAGGGCTGCCACAGCAAAACCAAAGCCCACAGAAAGTCCATCTGGGCAGATGGGGAGAAGACAGGAGGATCATTTCTGTTCCTAGCCTGGTGACCCAAAACACCTATCCACTAGGACCTCTCTTCTCCACAGGGCATAGATTGGACACATCCTCTCCTTCCATCAGCTGAGAAGGAATAAGCATTCAGGGGCACAGGAAAAGGCAGAGAAGAGCTGGGAGAGGAGAGAATTCCCCCCTACCATTACTTCTTCAGTGTCTAGTTTGCTAGAAGGGCATCAAGTAGTTCACTCCAGCAACTTCCATTTGAGAAGCAATTGTGCTTAGGCCAATCAGTGCTTTGCAGAAAAATCTGAACCTATGACTTTTCAAAGGTCTGACCCAAAAGTAAGATCCAAGCCTGATCTCTGCACCCCTTCATCTCCCATGGCAACTACTATTTCAACAGCAACATTAACTTGAACTTGCCCAAAGTAGGAAAAGACTTTCTAAAATTTATTCCTGAAGCCCTCCCTTCTTCACAAGTGTCCAGAAATACAAGGATATAACGAAAGCACATGTGCAAAACCGTAAGAAATCCTAGAAAAACCTTTGAAGATCCACAAAAGTATTCTTCCCTGCTAACTGTTTCCCTGTTTCTTCTTGGGAGATTTGCTAAATTAGCATCTAAAGGGTGTGTTGTAATCTATATCTGAGGAAAGAGATTTGCTGGATGGCCCTTACTGAATCCACCCTTCTACCACTGGCAAGTAGCTATCTCAGGCTGCCTTTTCAGCAGAGAGGATACTCCATGAGTAGGAAGGACCACCCTGCCACTGTTGTCCAGAGAGCCGCATAGCTCAAGGACAAGGAAGCTGAAATGTCACACCTTTGCTTCCTCCCCACCTCCTCAAAAACAAAACTTCCATTAAGCAGAAAAAGTGCTTTAGCATCTATAATCAAGCTGGGATTTCACCAAAACACATATTCCAAAAAAACGTGTCAGGCAATAGACAAAAAGCCTGAGTCTATTCAGCCACACCTAAGGCAGGCAGCCCTCAGCCTTGGCTGGGCCACACATCAGCAAAGGAGCCCTGATTTTATTTAATAAATTCTCTGTTCAGTAAAACTGTTTTCCTGGCAAACTGGCAGCCTCTTCTACCACATGCCTGTACAGGTAACATCTCCAGAACACCACTCCAAGGTCTCGGTATGCCAATGCCTCACCTACTGCTAAAGGGATTGCAGACACACTCTCAGCTTCTGCAGTGATGCTGGCAGGATGCTTGGGGGTGCTTTGGGGAGCAGGGAAGAGGTCTGCAAAGTGCAGACCTGCTCCAGGGAATACTGAATGCAATATTGGATTGCTTGGCTCTAATGGAACTAATAAAAAAAAAAAATCAACTGTAATCGACTTTTGTGTTAATGACACAGAGCCAGGGCTGTTTCCTCTGGAAAGATCGACATGGAGTGTGAAGCAGTATCAATACCAAGGGCAGTATCAACACATGACATTTGGAAACTTGGCACAGAGACAATAGTGGGCAGACTCCAGAGCAGCTCAGGGTGCTGGTAAATGAGAGCTTACCCTTGGCTTAGCTTACCCAAGCATTTGCTGTTGGTTCTTCCACCCTGCCTCCCCAAGGTCCTGCACACAAACCCAACTCCCCGGCACCCAGGTCAGCTTCCTGCATCTTTAATGAGCTAAGCCAAACCACGGAGATGCGTGGTCAGGAGCACAGGGAGCTCTGCGAGACAGCTGGACTGATCTTTCAGACTTCAGTCCCAAGGTCTAAAGTGCCCATAATCTATTTTAAACAGAAGTTAAAACTCATCAGTAGCAACATATCTCTAGGCCAACTGTTGTCCCTATTCCAGCCTGACATGAATGAGCACACGAGTACTCCCAAGTCCTCGGGACAGGTTCACAAGCAAGGACAGGGGGAATGTCTACAGAACCTCTCACAGCTGGAGGAACAGGGGCATTCAGTGGATTTGGTACTGGTGTTACCTACAGCTTTCTACTTGTGCAGTTCACTAGTTTGTTTTTCATAACAGGTATTAGGCACTGGATGTTTTAAGTACCCAGCTAAGCATTTTGAGGAAAGTGTTGCTGTATTCCCAAGGTTTTTCCTTCTGGCTGCTGTCAAAAGATGGGAGTGCCCAATTTGGATACTCTTTCATTCTGACACAGCCCATCAGCTCCTATATGCCAAGCCTCATGGGAAGGTGGGGATGATCATGTTACAGTAAGAGATTCAGCACTTTCAGCACCAACCAAGCCATGAGAAACAAGAGAAACATGAAAACATTGGTTGACCCACCCCAACCCTCACCTTGCAAACACAGCTCTCCCACACACAGGAACCATGGAGAAACACAGTTTGACCATCAGAAGGAAGAAACAAATTCTCTGATCAAACATTCCAGCACTAATTCCCACTCTGATTGCAGCCTGGAAGCAAAAAACAGAAGCAGCTGCAGAAAAAGCTCAGGGCTCAACATCAAACAGCAGGTTCTGACCTGTTCTAACACCAGCTCATCAACAGCCTGAAAAATCTTCCCTCCTCCTCAATTTCACCTACTCCTTTAGTATTTCTAGCTACAGATTTCTTAGCTGGGTTCTGCCTCTTCTCAAGGACCTAATTAGAAGAACAGCCAGCCAAAATGCAGAGGCCACAGCTCCACTGGGAAAAAAGGCAACAAGTGGCATGGGAGAAGGGAGATGACCAGAGGCAGGACTTGGCATGACAACACAACTTTGACTTTTGTTATTTCCCAGCCACTCAAACACAGGACTCCAGAAGAGCCCCCGTTGTTAGACTGAAGGTCAAGGAGGGGAGCAGCTGGCAGAGGACTCCTGCAGAGAAACCTGAATGCATACTCTGAATGAAAAGCTTTTGGAGTGAATTCTGTTTCCCACATCTGTCTATTAAACAGTTATGAAGAACACTGCTACAGGATCTCTTCCTTCTCTTCTTCCCCACAGATTGAGTTATAGCTGCATAGTTTAGCCTGTAGTGGCACAAGTGCCTCCCCTCTTCTCCTAAGGTCCCATAACTGTCCCAGGAATGAGCTTTCCACCATGTCTACAGTCCTCTCTTACTTTCTTACTCTCTTCTTTAGGGGTACTGGAATGTCAACACCTCTGCCTCAAAACCCAGAAGGGAGATCTTGGTAAAAGATTAGGCTACCAAGACTACACAACAAAAAACTATCATCTTAAGATTATCAGGAAGCTGGTGGTAAGAGGCTGTGCAAGCCCACCAAGGATGCAGCAGCTTTCAGACACATGTAACAAGTAAGAAAGGGCCGGAACTGGCTCCTGGAGAGCCGCTGACATGAAAAAATCAGGCAGAGATGTCTGGACACTAAACCTTCCTCCACAGGGACCTCAGGAAAGATAAAAAAATACAGCGGATACACGTAACATTTGGAGACACACATCTCTCTGCCTGACTATAAGTTACATGTCTTGTGTTTGCAAACAGCAGATTCCTACCTGGTCTCAGGCACATAACAGGGCATTGGATACACATAAAACCACTGCTACTCCCTCAGTCACTCCTCTGCCACATGTGGCCCAGAGCACATATCCAGAGAGGAATATGTGCCTCTAAATTAAAGATGCAAACATGACAGAAACTTCCCTTCAGATGTTCACATGGGAATTTTACAAGGAATAAACAGACACAGCTTGAATCGCAGCATAAGCAAATAAACAGAAAACAGAAGAGAAACACAGGAGAGGACTCAATGCTCTGGTCTGCTTTATGAGCCTGAGGTGAGAAGGAAGGCTTGGGAAGAAGGCCACGCGACCCAAGACTCTGCAGTGTGCAGAGACCAGGCTCCAGGAAGGCCTACAGTAGGAGGCACAGATACATCCTTTGCTGGGACAAAGTGGCAGGAAGAAAGTTCCAGCCTCTTCTAAGGAGTTGCCAGTGCCTGATGCTGGGCACCAATGAGAAGTTTAAAAAAGCCTTGTCCCACCTTATTTTCTGCCGTAGTTAATCAAATCAGTCCCTGACCTTTTCAACAGATCCCTGCCTCTTTCCAAACAGCAGCTCTTTCCAGGCCTCCAAACAGTGGCTTCCTAACCACTCGGGCTCAAGTTACCCTTTTTTAAGGGCACCAGAGTCAGTATTTCTGCTGCTTACTATATTCTTGCCCTGTTTGATTGTTGAACTGTAATTTCTCCTCTCCTCCCTAGTGCTAAGTAGCCAACATTTCCAGTCATGGCCATAGGCCTTATTTTCCAGACAAAACCTGTATATCCTATCTTGAAGCAAGAAACATGGAGCAGATGCCTGGTATCTTACAGAAAGGCTGTGACAATTCTGTACTTGATCTGAGATAGCATTGCCAGCAAATTCCTGCCATGCACAGTGGACAAATTTCTTTCCCTGTTCTTTTTTCCCCCACCAGTTAATTCCATGATGGATCTGAAGGACAGCAGGAAGCACAGGAAAGAAGAAAGTTAAGTACAGACTAATGACTGCAAAACAGACTGGCAAGATATACTAATTTTCAGGCAGTTACAAAAATGCTACAGGCAGAATGGACAAAAAAGCCCAAAGCTTAACTTGTTTCCCATAAGTATTTTAATCAGCTGTCCTCAGTTCCAGCAGGTCTGCCACAGAATTGTATTAAAAGCATGTACAAGGTCAGATTCTTACCACTTCCATTCCAGTTTTTAAATTGCAATAGAAATACTGTAGTGACAACTTTATGCTAAAATAGTCAAGGGGCAGAGTGACTGCATGAATGTATTTGGGACTGGGATCAGGGCAGCCGCAAAAAAATTCCAGTTTGGCATTGCTTAGCTGTATCATTGGCAGCCCCTCTTCCCCATCTCCAGTTGTAGCTTCAGGAGACAAAAAAAAGCTACTGAAACTGGGCTGGAGGAAATACCCACTGGAGCATCCATGGGTAACTCCCCTAGCCTTTCACCTGGTCTGGCCAGCCACAGGCAGAAGCTACACACCAACATCTCACAGAGTATTAACAAAAGGCACTTTGAAGACTTGAACTGGAGCCCTGGTGTCCAGCCCCACGACCAGCAAAGAGCAACACTGGCTTATGAACATATCAGGCTTGACCACAGCTTTGTGTAATGCCCAAGTAGAGAGTCCCTGCATGTAGTACCTCTAATGTATTTTTATTTTGGAGGATCTGCTTCAAATCCATGTGGATACCAGAAATTCAGAACAACTATGTGCCAGGAATCCTGCAACTTAACTGCCATTTTCCTGAAGGACCCTTGCCCACCTTGAACCCAGCATCTTCTAGTTTGTTTTTTCCCCCCTTATCTTAGTGGAAGAGATTAGGAACAAGTTTAGCCTCTGTGGCAATCCTATTTAATTAAACTTCATCAGATCCTCTTTTTTCACAGTCATTTTTTCCAAGCAAAAGAGCTCTGACCAATTGAGTCATTGCTCATATTCCACACCTTTGGCATCAATGCTGAAAACCTGATCTGCAGAAAAATGTGAATGTTCAGGAAGGACAGCACCCACTGCAGACACTGCTGTGAGACTCTATACCTCCTCTGAGGTGAGCCACACATGCTTTTCCTGCCCCTGTGCTAAGGAAGCTCAGTGAACCTTACACTGCATTCACAGCCACAAGGACTTGGGTAATGCCTACACACCAGCAGAAATAAAAGCAGGAGAGCTTCTAGAGACACTTCCTGACTGCTCCAATCAATTCTTTTTATGAAGTAATTACTCTGAACATTATTCAGAGCTTTAGGACCATGGCAAAATTTCCACTGTGTTACTTTAACTGTTGATTAACTCTCCCCTCTTGGCACTCCTCCTTGGTTTCTTTAACACGTCTGGTCTCAGGCTCCCTGTGGCGTGAGTTAGTTTCCCCACTCACAACACTCCACGCATTGACGGTGAAATGAAAAAAGTAATCACATGTCAGAGCTTGCCCTGGATTGTTAAGTCTGAGAGGCAGATTAGTGTAGTGTACTCTCCCTCCCCATGCTGCCCTATCTATTGCACAACAATACGTCAAGGAGTTAATCCCACCATCTGCAGCTGTCAGAGCTCCTACACTCCAGGAAACCCACACACCTGCAGTTTGGGAGTACTGAAGAAACACTAAGTCCAGCCACATCTTCTACCACTGAATGGCCACATATTAAATGTAATCATATTCATTTCTTTTACCCGATAGTCTATTTAGGCAATATATACAAAGTAATTTTAGATTTAGACATAGAAAAGAGTGCCACAACTCAGCCTGTTTAACACCAGCAGACTTCCATTATTTACATAATTTAAGAATTATTGGCTCAATCTAGTCACATTCTGATCAGTCAGTTCCAACACCACTTGCATCATAAGTGGCTTTATAAACTGCTGCACACACAGAGGACTAAAGCACTAACATAAAGTAAGAAGGAGGGTGAGAACACCCAGGAAGGCTTCCCGAATAGCTTGTGACAGGCATATGTTTGCTCTCCAGCCCCCAGCTCAGTTGGGCAACAACTGACATGCGGGATCAGCAATGCAGAACACTTCCCATTCTTCCCCTTATTAGGAGCACATACAGCAGATTCCAAAATTGGGAAGTATTTGAAGAATGGAGCTGGAAAAATAATCACCTGGAGAAGTACAAGGCACAAAATCCTTGCTGCTCTGGTCTGTGATTGGGGTGGAGATGGAACTTGAGCCCACTCTCAGCACCTATTGGAGTTTAGCATCTGCTGAACCCAAGCAACCCCTCCTGCCCTCCATGAGCACACAGCCCTCGCAGCTCAAAGGCCTTATAAGATGACTTTTTTACCACAGCACTGTACACATGAGTACCATCGATAAGTAACTGTTTCACCACAAGGTCAAGACTGCAGCTGCCAAGCAGAAGCCCCTAAAGGACAGACCGACGAGATCCTGTGTCTGTGAAGCCTCTGTGTGATCATAATGGCCCTTTAACCTTGAAAGGGTCTTACTAGGTCTAGCATTCAAACATGACACAGTGAATTACCAGTTTTGATGGGTTTTTTTTCACTGTGGTGATATTGATTATACAGTTCAACAAGCCTCACCCATGAAAACACTCATTCCAGGTGGTGCCCAAGCACCTCAAGTCTCCTTCCATCCTCCTGGGAACAGAGACTGCCCTCTAAGTGGAACTGGTCCAAACACTGCTTCACCATCTCATACAGCTGCCACTGCCACTTCTGGTGGCTGCTGCCTTTGTGCTGTCTCAACTGCTCTTCTGCTTCAGCTGACAATTCAGAGCTCCCAAAAGCCCTGAGGCACCAACAGGATCACCAGGTCTGTCATCTTACACAACACAGACATTCATACAGCATCTTCCTCCCTGGCCAGACCTACATCCACAACCCGCCCCCGCTCCTCCTCTGGCTCCAGGGACACAGGGCACCATGCCAATACCAAGCCCCTTGACAGACCCCTGTGATCATCACTTCACAGCATTCTTCATCTCCTGACAAGGCTACGCTTGCCCCCTGACAGGGGGCTCTTTGGCCCACAATGATTCTCACACAAGACTCGTGTCTTGTCACACAAGACTTGTTTTTCAGAAGAGCTCTTAGAGCAAGCCTCTCTACTCCAATACACCAATTTGGCTCACTTAAATGCAAAACAAGTATTTTTGAAAAGGAAAATCAATGTCTGGGCCCCTTTAGAAGAGGTAGAAACTGTTTCGTTGGGTTGTTTTTATCCAGCCCATCACCTCTTCCCCTTTTCTTTATTTGAACCCTACAGGTCAGCATCAGTCACCCAACTTGAAATGACATTTTCCCAGTAGAATCTATTTTAAAGCAAGCCAAATTTTTAAAAAATGACAGGGCTCTGCTACTTTGTACTTGATGCTCTCCCCTGCCAGCAGCACAGGCAGACAATAAAGTCTCATCTACACTGGCTGCACTAGCACAAACGGGTCCAGCCCCACCCACCCCACGCAGAGATGAGATCAGCAGCTGCCAGCACAGAGCTGTGGCAAGAACACCCATGATGTTAAAAGAAATAGCAGGGAATGGCAAAAGAACAAACTACCATGAGTAGGTGCTTCCCTGACACTCCTTGTCAGCTTTCAGAGCTGCCAGACATTTGGCATTGCCTTGATCTTCTCAGGCCTGTGAATGCAGCAGCAAACCTTGAGACTGCCCATCCATCCCCTCACCTCTTTCACTCAGTACCCACACACTTACAGGGGAACAAGGACAGGCATCCTTTCTGTGAAAAAAGTGCTCCCTGAACAAGAAAGCTACACACCCCTTCCCAAGTAGTACCTGCAATACTTAGGCTCACCACACTCAAAAACCCACACCTACTGAGAACACTGCATCCCCAACAAAATGCCATGTTAGCTCCCAGAAGAGAGAGACTTTCATTGTAAAAGGAAGGCAGCAGATCTTTCCACATTGCATGGAAGATGCTGGCAGGAAGAGTGTTTTCTGCATGAAGAAGGCTGTGGCATGAGCACTGTGTCTGCTATTTTCCTAATATGGATCACAGTTCAATGGATTTAAATCCACACACCTACAAACTCATCATGTTTCTCACTTGGTGTAAGACTGAGTTTAATCTTTTTACCCCGCTGACAGGATATTAATTTTACCTAATGGCCCAAGAGCTGCCAAGAGCTATGAGCCATTGTTCACATTTTTCTGGCTTTGTTCAGCTTTCCTTCTCTGATGAGGAGCTCCCCATTAGTCCTGACTTTGCTGAGGTGTTGCAGCATGATGTGAAAAAATGCCAGCTACATGGTGGATCCCAAACCAGGAGTGCAAAGCACAATCTGGACTTCTCCAGGAGGCAGGACTGATCCAAGCCACTGTGCCAGGAACAATATTTGACAGTATCAAGAAGGCCGTTCCAGTTCAGCAGTTTGCACGTTTGAATATTGCCACCCTAAAAATAATTCAGGGCAGATAGCAGCAGCCAAGTACATGTTGCTTTGGTAGAGCCCCCATGCATGTGAGGAACACAAGGCATCCACAAACTCCTGAGGGACCTGCCCCTTTGGGTGGACACAGGCACCTTTGGGTAGAGGACAGGGAGATAAAGAAGCCTGCAGGATATCAAAACACATAACACATTGTGGATAAGAGAGAAAGGTGTCACGTCTCCCCCTGCAAATCCTCCCACCTGCTCCACCATGTCAGGCCAAGGACCAAAGATGAGCTAATGAAGCTTTGCTTCCACTGAGGATCTTCCAAAATCAGTCAGCTGATGGAAAGCAACGACTGACGCTGCTAAAACCGAAGAAACCAAAAAGCTTTCTGCTATTCCAGCTGTCTCGAACCAACTTATCTCCTCCAAAAGTTAACAGCATGCAAAATATCACCAGTAAGATGTGCATGGGAGATGTTCAGCCAGGATTTGCACACAGGTCTTTCTGAAACCTGAAACACACTGGCTACAAAGTCAGTGCTATAGCCTTCTTCTATGAATGTTACATAACAAATAATGCATTTTAAGTATCGTGATGCTGGACTCCAAATACCAGCCTCACTTAGCCTTTAAAGACAGTGCCATAATTATTTATAGTATTTACATTCCAGAGGATGGTGGGGGGTGTACCATCAGATCTCATTTAAAGATTATTTTGGATGAAGCAAGACTGGTTCCTTAACATTTCCTTCAAGCAGAAAAAGGTGGCAGCAGCAGCTGGAGTGCAGAAAACAAATCCAGAGATGCATGTGGACATATAGGTCAAGTAAGAATTAGGCTGAGCAATAAACAAGTTAGCTGTGAAACATTCTTTTGGCTGGTTTTCCATATACTGTGCTGACTCTTTGTGGTTTAATCTTCGAGAAGCTCTCTCTCATTTGAGCCTACAACCCTCCCAAGCTTCGAAGCAACAAGTTTTACTATAAATACTCCATGTTCCTTTATACGAGCTAACGTTTTCATATAAGCATTGCTGTTTTGTACACTTAATGCACCAGAAAAAACTGAAGGAGGAACCGGAAAATTTTGTTCTCTGCCCTGCAGAGATGAAAAATGTCATTCAAAAATATAGACCTGACCTAGAAAAAGGAAGAGTTATTCTGCTGCCCTCTAATGAGCACATCTAACATCTGAAAAAGAACACTCTCAAAAGAGATCTGTTATGCTCTGCCACAGGTACATCCTCTCATGCTACAAAGCTGTCAGTAATGCAGACACAGCTGGAGCAGCACCTCCCACACAGCAAAGACAGGCAAAAGAAACACCGGGATGGGCCCAAGATCTGTTCTGTACTTCCCTGAATGTAGATTGGAGTACACGGCTGTGTCCTGTTCTGTTCCTTTTCCTGGCCTGAATAGAGGGAGGGGAGAGGTTCCTAATTCTGACCTTCAGGACACAAGGTCCACAATGGTTTTACAGGTATACAGGTATCACAGACACATGGAAGAATGACTTGCTTCAATACCTCTGAGCATCAATTAAAAGCAAAGGAATTCAGTTCTCATGCAAGGGTATCTCTGCATCTGCACAATACTCAGGAGACATTCCATTGAAAAACACAGTAAGGAAGGCAGAGGAACAGCCACAGAGCAACAGTTCTACCTGGTACTGAGTTTCATCTCAGTTTTTACTGAGCTACTGTGATGCTGTGGGTTGACCTTGGCCAGCTGCCAGATGCCCACCCAGCTGCTCCCTCCTCAAAAGAACAAGGGGGAAAAATAAGATGAGAAGTTTGTGGGCTGAAGTAAACAACAGGGAGATCACTCACCAATTACCATCACAGGCAAAACAGACTTGACTCAGAGAAAATTAATGTAATGTATTCCCAATTAAAATAGAATCAGATGGTGAAAAGCAAACACTAAGACACATTCCCCCCCTATCCACCCCCTTCTCAGCTCCAGTCCTTCATTCTGACTTCTTCATTCCTGGCTCCCTTGAGCAGTGCACGGACACAGGGAATGGCATTACAGTCACTCTCTGCCGCTCCTTCCTGCTGACACTTACCCCCTGGAGTCCTGGTGACTGGAGTACCTCCTCTCCTCCTTTTCTGCGCCTGGTCTTCACAGGGCTCGCTCACTTTTTTTCTACTCCTTCCTGATAATATGTTTTCCCAGAGCCAGTACCACTGTGCCTGACAGGCTCAGCTGTGGCTGCACTGGGTGCACTTAAGCTCTTTGGACCTGGCTGTGCCCAGAATGTGACAGCTCTGGCTTCTGTTCTGCTACCAAAACCTTGTCACTTACACCCAATACAGGTAAACGGGCCAATGCCCTCTACTTCAGAAGAAAATACATGAAGAAGTTACAATAACACCACATAAAGAGTATCTAGACATGTCAATGCTATTTCCATAAATAAAAACCCACTCAGGTACAGGCACTAAAACAAGCACACCCGCAGCTGCAGAGGAGCACACTTAAAGCTCAGCCCTACCTAAGCCCAGACCTGCAGTCACAAATTACTGGCATGAATCAAAAGCAATAGCCAGAGGCTTTGCTGAGCAAAATATGAAAGTGTCACTGAACAAAGCAATTTAAAATTGAGGTTTCTGGCAGCAGAATTCCTGCAGTCTGGAACAGCCTTCCTATGCCTCCCTGTCGACAGGCACACCAGGTTATTTCAGCTCAAAGCACATTGCAAAATAACTTCTGTGTGTATAGATACAGCCTGTACCCATGGCAGCTGGAAATGTCCTCTCCATGCTAAAGAAGCCCATTCCCGTTACATAAGAACACTCAGTGACCTGAATTTACAAATAACCTTGGAGAGGAAAACAGACATAAGGAAAAACAAAGTTAAAAAGCCCTGGAACTAAGAAATGCAACAGAGGGAAATCAGCCCAGAGCACGTACACGTATAGCCACGCCAGGCACAAACATTCACAACATTCATAGAAGCCAAAACTCTTTAAGTAGATCTATTGATTTGCTGTATGTTCTCCAAGTAATGGAGAACACAGCACAAGTGGGTCAGGAAACACGTTTGTGTGCCCCATTTTCCCTCAAATTTCCTGCCCAGGAAACAAGAACACCACATTTCATTGGAAATGGTTATCAGTATCACTAAGTACCTTCTAGCTCACAGACCGTTCTTGCTTGAAGAACTGCTTGGATAGCCTATTCTTCTGCAGCAGGATTTTCCCCCGAGTGTTCTGTGGTTCACCTTATGAAACATTTGCAACACCACTAGTTCAGTCTGAATCTATCCAAATTATAATTTCAAACAATGCAGAACATATTCCAGTACCCGCTGCATTTAATCCTTGCATAGCTGTGTTTCCCACATTTAGTTCAGACAATGTACATTGAGATTTATAGCGTTAAAAGCTTCATTTAAGAAAACCAAAACAATAAAAACCCCTTTCTACAAGCCACTTGCCTCAAAACCTAAGCCTAAATTTAGATGTTATTACCAGCTGCGTCACATACGAGCATCAGTAGTGCCACTCTGAAATGCTGAAGGGGATAAACAGATCTTCAGCTGACACATGCATTTCCACCCAAGCATAACGAAAACCTTGGTCCATAAATTGCTCACATAGACCGGAATAAAGGATAACTTGCACGGAAGAGAATAATACGACAGATCCCACTAGGTCTGAATGACAGACATGAACTTTTGAGATCTCCCTGTAACACTGCCTGTAACTCAGTAAGACCCACATTGGCAGGACAGGGATTTATCTCTCAGTAAATCAGAAATGTGATTCACATAGCATGTAAGTTTGTGAAAAAAACACCTAAGCAAAACAACCCTTCTCACATAGGCATTTCCCAGAGGTGTCAGCAGAAGAAGGAGGCTCACTTATTCCTGCACCTCAAAAACATATCAAGACAATCAGAAGGGGCAACCCAGAAGAGGTAAACCTCTCATGCCATCCACCCTTCACCAGCCTCTACTGATTTTCTAAACAGAGTGTCTATTAAATTCCCAAGACACAGAGAGACATTTGACAGCTTGACACAACACAATACCACTGGCTGGTGAGAAGGAAAGGGCTCCGACTTCCAGAGCTATCAATCTGCCCTTTCTACAAGTGTTTCCTCATCCCCCTTCGGATTTGGGTTCTCAATTCCTGCAGTGTTGAGCCATCCCTCTCACACCCCATGAGAGTTCTGCATTACTGGAACCTGTGCTGGGAGGCCCCTTTGGCACCAGTGAAGAGCCGTTCCACCTCTCTCTTTGTAGAATTTATAATTTTATAACTCAATTATGTCAAAGTTTTAACATTAGTACAGCAAAGACAAGGATTTCAGTTCATAACCCTCTTTTGTAACACTGCAGTTTCAGTACTCTCCTAAGCAGCGCTGATCTATTTTTGTGTAAGTAAGGATGTCCAACCATTCTAAATTCATTTCACAGGAGAATACTGAGCTAGATTAGTATCTTTTTAAAGCTCCAGGAATCATCATCACACATAGCAAGACATGGCATGACATGCAACTTCCATGCCCCACCACACCTGGCCAGGAAGGCAAGGAGTCACCCCGGCCTCAAGTTCAGCAAGCCCTTCAGTTTCACAAGGCACTGATATGTTTGACCTAAAAAGCTCATGTTTGAGCACCCAACTTTTACAAAAGCTGGAAGAGGGCTTTGCAAAACCACAGAGCAGCACCTCAGGAACTTCTCCAAAGAAGTCTCCAGTCCCTCACTGAGCCATATTCTCCCCTCCATCCACCCAGCAGTATGGAAAGCCTGCTCCAGGGCAGGCACGTACCTTCCACTAGTGCTACTGGCGAGCATTACACAGCAGGCACAGCCAAGGAACCAACCATAACAAGAAACTAGAGTTATCTGGCACATCCTTCAAACTCCTAGGACTCATTTCAAGCTCTTCCCACTGACAGTCTCCTCCCCTGGAGCAGGCTCCAAAACATTTTGGAAGGTTTGGGCTTTCTGGAAAATGTTTGTGTTTGTGTAGTGCTCAGTATCCATGACCACAAGCTAACTGGAGTATTTTTTTTTTTTTAATGTTAAGAACAGCTACTTAGCCACAGCTAGAGGGAGGGAAAGAAAACAAAAAAAGTTAATTAGTTCCATAAATATTAACACAACTGATTCCTGTGTATCTGGCAGAAGGCACTCACAACATGATCTATTTGTAGAAGGGAAGTCAAAGCACTGAAAAGTGTGCAAGTTTCAGATGCTCATTTAATGCTTCTCAATTAATTGCATTTACTTTAATTAAAGTAGAGCTTCCCACAGCTATTCTCACAGCCAGCACCACACTGTACAGACAAATTGTTAAAGCAACATTAAGCAGCATGGATTTTTTTTAACCTTTTTTTTATTATTATTATTATTATTTAAGGCATCAATGTCTTTAACTTTCAGTAGGATCCCCACTCCACAGTCTCCCCGAGACCACAGCAGATCTCTATTCTCCATTTCAACCAATCCCCACAGCTGTTCACCACTGCTACAGAACTTGGTCAATCTGGCTCCTGAAGTAAGATCCTACTGACTTTCATGCTTTGGACCAAAGGCTTAGAAAAACCCTCTAGCTTCAAGGTAAGTTGTTGAAACTATAGAATCTGTTTGAGGTGTCCTGTAGACTGAGGTCGCCTGACCTCACTGGAGAGGCCTCCCAGACCACAAACTGCACTCTCAGCTCCTCTCAAACACAGTGCAGTTTTCTAAGAGTCTGTTACAAAACTCTCAGACACCAAATCTGTCCTTAAAGGACAACCTGGCATTGTCAAGATAAAAGCAGGTCCCAATGATGCAGTCAAAAAACCAAATAAATTTCAGCTGAACAGCAAGGAAGAATGAATGTACAGTAATTTGCTACCTAAAGCAATTTACCCAGATAAGGTAAACTGCCATCTGTCACTTTATCAAGCTACCAGGGTGGCCAACCTTGGGCCTGACGGAGAGGTAGAGTTTAATCCCTACACAACATTTTCCTTTCCCTGGGAACTTTTCCTTTCTTGCAAATTCTGTTATTGGAGGTCTCAAACACTTTCACACACAATGCCAGAAGCAACATCAGCTTACGGAGGAAAGTTTCCCCTTTGAGCTGAGACCTGCACATTCAGTCCTGGGACACATCCTTGACCTGTGCAGGTGACACAAAGAACACAGACACGTTGCAGAAGGTACAGGGTGGAGGGAGAGGGGAACTAAAGCAAGAATTCCCAGCTCAAACACCATTCAAACAGCTGCTCTTCCTTGGGCAGCACCCACACACTCATCAGATACTTTCAAAAATGTTAAAATGGTTTCAGTGCTACAGCACCAAGGGCATCACTGACAGCTTCAGGGAGAGCATTTTACCATTCCCCAAATTCACACAGCCCAAAGCTTGGACAGATAATAACAAAGACAGATAGAGGAGGAACACCTCATCACTTGGGTCTAGCACAGCACACAGGGATTTCCCATGGAAATTTCACACGCACGTTGGAGGTGCTGCAGCCGCTCCCTGCCATGCTCAGTGTGGAGCAGCCCATTTACACCCCTTCCCATCTGAGCAGTGTTACAGTGGGGAATAGCTTGAAGAAGGCATTCTGCACAAACCAAACACAAGACAGGCCTGACAATTGCCAGTGCAGAATGAAAACCTGAAGAAAAGCAACAGCAGCAGAATTGTGGGGATCCAGCAGCTTTCCACACCAGCAATGTGAATGACCAACACAAGCTGATTTCAAAATTCCCCGAGCACACATTAAGGAAAATCAGCAGAGGTTTAGAATCAACATTCAGAACTGATGCATTCATTAAAACAAACAGGACTAATTTTTATTTTTTAGTCCTTCAATTGTTAAACACCCCAGTATGCCAGAAGAGTGAAAAAAAATAAAACACAAAATCAAAACAGAAGACAAGTGATCAGGGATGAGGACAAAAGAGGAACCATAATATTTCAAGGCAATAAACATGCAGAAATCCAAACAACAGACAGGAATCAACTAAGGGACACAAAGACTGGCATCCCATCAAGAGCTCCTGAAGAGGGGCCTGGTCATGACTGCAATTCTTCCACACTGGAGTGGACCCACGCAGGGGTAACCACTAGTCTAGACACTGCAGGAACAGCAATGCTGTCAGAGAAGAGGTCTTACAGGGACTCCGTAATATTCTGGTACAACATCCATTAAAAAAACCCCAAAACTGGACAACAAATCATATCGCACAAAGCTAATGCAGGACCACAATGCCAATCAATCACAGCTTTTCTGCTTCTCTTGGAGGCTACATAAGGAGAACAGAATTGGACAAGTGGGTGCAGACCCCAAGCAGAAGGAAGCAGATAAAGTGACAGACCCAGCAGATCCGGAACTCCAGAGCAGAAGCTGAGGCGCAAACCAGACAAGATCTGTCAGTGACTCTGCAAAGGGAGGCTTGGTAACAGAAGAAACTCACAGAGAACCTCAGAAAGGAGGAAAGCAAGGCTGTACACATCCTGAAGACTCAGAAATTCACCGCTGTCAGTGAATTGCTGCTTAGTCTGATTTTAATCTCTTCTATCCCACATTTCTTCAGGAGGAGAAGGGAATTGCCTCTTTATCAGATGCTCAGTCATTTCCCTCCTCTACAGCCCTGTGTGCCACTGACAGTGGCTCCCATTTTGCAAGACAGTCCTGGTCTTCAGAGCACAATCTCTGCTCAGGCTCATGACCTACCTCATTCTATGCTTCATACCCTGGTATAGAATCACAGGCCCACAGAGCAGCCTGAGTTGGAAGAAAACTGCAGAGAGTATCTACTTCAACCCCCTCTTTCATCCGTCACTATCCCAGGTTGCTCCAAGCCCCATCCAACGTGGCCTTGAACACTTCCATAGATGTGGCAGAACAGGTTCTCTGGGCATCCTGTGCCAGGGCCTCACCACTCTCATTGTAAAATGAAAAGTCTTTCTTTATGTCCAATCCAACCTCAGAAAGCATCAGGCTTTGCAAACAATTATGAACGTGCTGTTGTTGCACTTCTGTTTTCTCAACAACACAGCCTGTCACCGTTCCCTTCTGGAGTAGCTGAAAATAAAGCAGGAAGCTACCAGTCCTGTTGTTCATATCATTCCGTAACTGGTTCATCAGCCACTCCAAAAAAGACATTCACAGGCAACTGCTTGACCAGAGCCAAGGGTCTTGAATAGGCCCTTGCTTCAAGGAGCAAACGCTAACAAAGGAAAGCTAAAGAGAACAACAAAAAATGAGCAGCAGCAACCATGGTATGACAGGCCATTATTTCTGACTTGGTAGGAAACATTTAATTCCCACACTACAGAGGCTCACCCAAATGAGATTTATCCACTCACATGAGTCACAGAGGTCCCTGTGTGGATTAGATTATGGCAAAGTCTTTGGTTTACATTACATCAGTGGCTAAGTAAACTATACTGACAGGAAGCAGTCATTGAGCAAGAAATTCATGGACTGAACTCCAGCATTCTCAGGGATGGCACTGGCTTTTGTCACCTACATGCATGTAGAAATCATACGGAATCTGGCATTAAGGTGAGCTAATGATTAAAGACAAAAAGCAGAGCAGGGGAAAGCAGTTGAAGCATGTCTGCTTCACACTACGACACAGCTTAGAACTACCATATTAAAATACTTTCCTTTTTAGACCAGTGGCTTTTTATATCACACAACATAAGACTCACCTACAATGAATTCCATTTTGGTGACATTTTTCACTACAGTTGCACCCTCTCCTTCTCATGCCACAAGGATTACTGATGCCAGAACAGCCTGTGCTGGTATCTCACACTAATCACAAGCACACTGAATGCAGCCTTGTCTAAAGGAAGCAACAGATCACTACCGTAAGTAGCAGATACTTTCACAGGGCACCCTGCCTCAACCAGATGCACCAACAATCCCCAGAAAAACCAGGCCTTCAGCTGGCAAGAACCAACACCATCAGTTTATCCTCCCAGAACAAGGAGCCTCATTCCTTTCAGCCCCAGCACACACAACCATTCGTATTAACTGAGATAACCCTACTAGAGACTCTGGACTTTCCAATTTACACATTGTGTTTCTCCCTGTTTCCTCAAAACCACCACAGACAAAAGGGCAGCAAAAGCTGGTCAGTTACAAATTGAGGAAAACTATGAGAAAAAAATTGTAGAGAGAGATGTCCTCTCTTGTTGGCAACCAAAGGTAACCACGGGCTGTGCCCTCAAGCCCCAGCACAATGGTGGATTGGTTTCCTAGAGGACTGCAGCCCTTTGGCTCTGACACATTAAAACAGGTGTTGCAGGTGAAGCCTCTTACCCCATGGAAGCAACCACGCTCTGCTGTTAGTTAGCCACTGTGATGCTACACACAGCATCAAAGAGCTGCCTATACCATGGATTTATTTCCAGACCATAACAATGCTCTCCACTTTCTCTTTTCTTCCTACTTCCCAATAGCCAATTGATTTTTTTGACCACTGTTGAGCTCCAAGCCAACATCTTCTAAAATCCAACCCAGTTCCAAAATCTTCCTCAGACTAGGTTTTATTTGGAAGAGAGTCATAGCCTAAGATCTAAACACAAAACAGATACCAGCAATCTTGGACAATGTGAATAAATCTTGGATAATGACAGATACATACACACATAGGACAAATACCTGTTTTCCCAACTGCTACACAGCAGCCTTGTCAGAAAAAAACCCACCTTCTCTAGCTGTGAAAAGCACAGGAGATAGTGAGCCCACCTACAGTCTGCCAACCTGACCTTCTCAGAACTTGAAAAGCAAGTGGGAGAGAAGCACACTTTTGTCTTGTTGTTAAATCTTAAAATAGCAAAGTGTAGGAGAATCCTACCCTCCTGCCCTGTGCACTAAACTGAGGGAGAAAGAGAGAAAGAGGTGGAGAGTTAGAATTTCCTGCTGAACAGGCTCTGAGCTGACCAGAGATGCCAGGAGACAAAGCACGTCTGCCTAGAATCTCTTTTCTAACTCCAGTGTGTCTGCCACTGTATGCACAGCCTAGATACAGTTCACTGAATTAACACAAAAAAAATTAACTGATTTCCATAATGAAAAAGCCTCTACAAGGCTCCAGAGTGAAGACAACAAGAAAGGGCACAATAGCTTGGGAAGATGTAAAAAAAAAAATCAAATCACTTTTTGCCTTGTTGAATTGTAGTTTTGAGCCCCTAAATGAGCAGTTATTTTTAGCTGATCATCTGGAAAGCGCGCAGGAGCACAAAGCATCAGGGTCAGCATGGCTGCGTGCAGGAAGCCAGCACATAGCCTGGAGAGAGGCAGCCAGGCACTGTACATCTGCATCATCAGCACTGCACAGGGACCAGCAGCATGGCTCTGTTTATAAACCAGACATGTACAGCTGTAGCCTGCAATGAATGGCTGGGACTACAGGCTGTCAGCCCCCAAAAAAATGCTGTCTGATTTAATTAAAGAGATGGCAAACATGCACATGCACACACAGATGCATACATGTCCTTTTCCCAGGAGAGTTTTCAACGACGAGTCCAGTGTTTTGAAAATAGTGTGTTTCACCAAGGTTTCTGTACAGAGAGCGGGCAAATGTGTCCTCACACAACCTCCCCACCTCCTCACTCTGTGCCCAAGTGTGGAGGATGGGCAGCTCACTGCTGCTCAGGCAGCCACTAGCACTTGTGTGATTGATTTGTTTGTAGCCCTGGACAGGAAAACAAAGTCACCGCAGTATTTATCTACATAAAGAGAAGAAATTAATTTCGTTTGCAAAGAAAGTATTTGGGAGTTATACACATCTTTTGCATTAGGACAGCTTGCTGTGCTACCAGGCTCTGTCTGGTAGTTTGTTCCTTCTGGGATTTTTTAAACATTTACATTCAGTTTGTGAGGGTTTGGGATTTAAGTTTCAGAGAAATTTTTTGAGACCTTGCACACATTTAGAAGTGAGAACCACTTTCAGATACAAAGCTCAGTCTCACACTGAGCAGTCAAAGGGAGCATGTCCTTGTTGCGGGACTGGAAATCAAAGGGCTCTGTAATGCCCTCCCTCTTCCCACTCTCATTTCCCACACTCCCTATGAGTTAAAGTTCTCCTGCCCAGGTATCCTTGAACCACGGACCCCACAATAGCAAAGGAGAGGAGAAGACTTGCTGCAGTCAGGCTGCTGTGAGTGAAGCACTGTTGGTCCACAATGAGAACCTGCTGACAAAATACTGGGTTACCAACGGCAGCTGCTGGTGAGGCAAAAACAGCCATGGAAGAAGCCCAGAGATCATGTCACAGCCTGGGCTCTGCTGTGCTCTCAGCCATGCCAGTTCTCAGCAGCACAAGAACATCCCACAGATAGCCTGAAGTTAGTTCCCCACCTAGGGATCACTAAGCACATCCATGTAGATGCCCAAACAGAAACAAACCTCTTCTAAAAGTCTTCACAGGAACACAGGAAGCAATGTTTGGGTTGCAGTTTCCTGAGCTTCTTGGGATAGCCACTAAGAGCCACTGTGAATACAGTCCCCAGTGTCTTTGCTCACAACCTGATGTAGCACTTGTTCAAAATACAACAAACCTATTGTGGAGGAAACGATGCTTCTGGGGTCCAAGTCAAGCTTCTTTACTAGGGTATCAGGGTCAATCTTCAGCCCAGAAAATACACCAGATGAGAAGTCCCAGTCCTTACCCAAAAGAAACATAAAGCACGAATCAGTACATAAACCACGAGCAAACATTTGTTTAAAAAAATTTAAAAATCAAACCCAGCACCATCCAGATAGGAACAGTGATAGTAAGCAGGTGTCTCTCTTGAGCAGGCAAGGGCAGGTAAGATCTCCCCACTGTCCTGCTCCCCCACTCCCACTCGGCTCTTCCACACAGAAGGAAGTTTTATGAAGTCTCATTTTGGACTGTTCTGTCCCTAACAGATTCCTGCCTCAACTCAACCTTGACTCACTCAAGTGCATTCACTCCCAGGAGAGCTACGAACAGCATCCTTAGAAAAAGACAGATTTATTACAGGTACAGAACAATACAGATAAACAATAAATAAGCAGATTAGGGGATTAAAGCCTAAATCAATGGACATTAAGCAGATTCAGTAACTACTAGCAACTCATCAAATCTTCAGCATCATGCTTTAAGCATGCAATGCCTCCCTAAGGCCTAAGATCTGCAGTAGCTACTCTGGTTGGATTAGAAGAATTTATTACTTTAGCCAGCAGTATCTACCAGCACCAACACATAACTTCACATGTGGTATAAATCCAGCTGTATTTGGCCCAGACAATTCCTCCCTCCTCACAAGGAAAGCTTAGGCACATAAAAAACATTTACCGGTGTTTTGTCCTTGCTGTGAGGGGGCTGGGAGAGGTATGTGAACTGTGTATTCAAAACACAGCCAGGGGAAACAGAACATCCTAAATAACTTTGTGTAAACTAACTGCTCCTCTCCAAGTGACCTAACCTAAGACTGAAGTGAGGCACTGCAAGACCCCATCCTCTCCCAACACTTGTTGGTAAGGATCTCCACTGCTGCACAAGTTACCCCACGGCAACGCAGCACAGGCACCCTGACTGCAGCAGCAGGAGCAGTGCTAAGACACGTGTGTCACCATCCTACATAGGTTGGAGACACCACGGTGCTGCCATGGCACAGATGCCGGTCCGGACTAGTGACACCGCCACTGGAGCAGCAGGCTGTGACTGCCATGGTGCACAGTGCTGGAGCAGCTCCAGGTTCCCTCGTGTCACCTCCCTGCCGTGTCCGTGCCACACGCTCCCACAGGTGACCGGAGCGTGGGGAGCAGCAGATGTCCAGCAGCATCAGGGTTTCAACACAGCTTTCCCTGCCAGGAGGAACTCAGCCCGCGCCATCCTGGTGGTCAGCCACCACCGCCGCACCACCACCGCCAGGCCCGGAGGTATCCACGGTATCCCCCTGGGGCCCTGCAGTCAGGACAGACCCACAGGAGCTCGAGTGGGGCTGGGGGAGTGCGGGGACCGGCCCTTTCTGCAGGGGGAAAGCGGAGAAGTCACTGAGAGGTGGCCGCCGACAGCCCCCGNCGGCGCGGTGCAGCCGCGGGCGCTTTGCCTTGCCCACCATGGCGGCACGGGCGGAAAGGGCCGGGCCGGGCCTGGCCGCTCCCGCACGGGCGGGACCTTCCGGCTGCGCCCGCACCGCGCCCGGCGCCCGGGAAATTCACCTTCCCCGCTTCCGCGGGTGGAGCTCAGGAACCGCCTCTTGAGCAGCCCAAGGCAACCCGCCCGGGCTGTTCACTCTGGAGCGTAATGGTGGCGGGTTGTGCGGCAGCCTTGTGCTGCCAGCCTCTCCGCGGGGCAGCCCGCAGGTAACTGCCTGCTGGGGAGTTGCAGCCTGCCCGAGCTGCTTCCCGGGAACAGCCTGAGGGCGTTCAGTGTGCATAGGTTAAACCCAGACATTGTGCAACACAGTTTTAAGTCAAGTGTATGCACCTGTAAGAGCTGAGAGCTCCTGGTAACATTGGAAATGATATAACTTTCCTAAACTCCTTCTTTAATTAGTTGTTTCAATTACTTATAAGCAGCGCCCACTTTTTAAGTTTCTGCACAGACTCTTACTGTTACTTTGATAATTAAATCACTGAAATCTTTAGTTGGTTAACCCTAACAAGCTTCAATAAGCAGAGCCAAAGAGAGTTGAAGATTGAACATCTGGGATCTTAAATTTATGGCCCTTCAAGGACATCGGCGTAACCAGAAGATACCAGAGGAGATTAAGGCCTGGAAAGTTGGAGACTCCTTGTCTGAGAAAAAGATGGTAAGAGGACTAAAGAATGTGGACCAAATTAGCATGAAGGGCGAGAAATCAATAAGCAATACAGGATAGAATACTAATTAATGAAGATAATTAGGTAATTTAGAAACTCTGAATATTAGTTTCTATAATGTATTATGTATATATATAAAATAATGTATAAATAAATGAAAAATGTTTTGTGCTGGGGTCAGTGTGGAGGCTGGAACTTTGCCACACACACGCCTCCTGGCCAGGAGTAAAGCCTTACTCACTCACTAAAAAGACAGTTTTAGAGAGAGTCTTATTTATCCCAAAGATTTCAGAGATTTCTTGGTAACAGTAGCACCAGCCAGCGACCAGGCTGCAGAGTAGGACAGAAAACAACTCTAGAACTTCCTGCCAGAAGTTATTTCTACAGTTAAAACAGTAGAAAATACCCAGCAAACCCCTAGGGAGAGCCAACACCTACCAGACTGCAGACATAGGCCCAGGTGGACACCACAACAAAGCAACCCAAGCCCCAGCTGTACCTTTCCACACACAGGAGGGGGTAAGATGCAAAGCTGCTTCTCCTCACTCAAAGTGAATAAAAAGCTCCAAGCCTGGAGCCACAGTGTGTTTGATCTTAACAAGCCCTGACAGGTGCTCCCTGGTTAATACATCTTTGTTTTCCACATCCTCTGCCCTCCAGACTATGTTTCCCAGGGCCTGATACTAGGCCATAGAAGTGCACAGCTAGTGACACTCTTTGTGGGTACCAAAGAAATGCAGGGAGAGGCCTCTGGGAAGGTACTGGGAAACATCATAGAATCATAGAATATGCTGACCTGTAAGGAACCCATCAGGATCATCAGGTCAGTCCAACTCCTGGCCCTGCACAGGACACTTCAGCAATCTCATCCTGTGACTCAGAGCGGTGTCCAAATGCTTCTGAAGCTCTGGCAGCCTTGGGATTGTGACCATTCCCTGGGGAGCCTGTTCAGTGCCCGAACACCCTCTGGGGGAAGAACACCGGAAGATCCAACCCAAATCTCCCCTGACGCAGGTCCCTGTCATTTCCTCAAGTCCTGTCACAGGTCACAAGAATGAAGAGACCAGTGTCTGGCCCTCTGCTTCCCCTCAGGAGGATGTTGAAGACATGGAATCACATAACAGTTTGGGTTGAAAGGAACCTTAAAGATCATATTGTCCCACTCCCCTGCCTCTAGATCAGGTTGCTCCAAGCCCAGTCCAGCCTGACATGAAACACTTCCAGAGACGGGGCATCCACAAGATTTAATGTTCATCAGGGATAGAAAGATTTAATGTTCATCAGGAATAAAAAATAACAACAGGAAAACTTCCCTTACCCCACTGTAGGCTGGGTGAGCATCATTTAGGAACAAAGGCCCAAAATGACAATTCTGATCATCAAAATCAATGACTTCGGGGAAAAACCACTCCAATAGTGCCCAGCTGGATGCCCAGCTCCCCACCCCAGCTGCTCAAGTGCATCCTGCATAAACCACAGCAGTCCTGCTGTTAGTGGTGGTGGGGAAACACAATCCACTCTAGTAAAAATAAAAAAAGGAACCAATAAAAATAAAGGCAGTTAAAATTGGAAAGGAAATGTTTAGTAGCTTAAAATGCTTACAAAACAGGCTGGAGAGCATATGTGCTGTGCCCAAGCATATCCCCAAAGTTTGCCCACCCCCTTCACCTGCAGTGCTGAAGGCCAAAGCTGCAGCTGAGCCTGAGAAACAGCTGGAAGGAACTGGGATATACCAGCCAGCTTCAGCTTTGGATGCAAGGACCCATGGTACACCCTCTCTGCTCCCACCGTTCCGACTCTGGGTACTCACAGCTCTCCCATCCCCTTCCTGCAGCCTTGAGTCAGTTGAAGCAAAGTGATTGGACAAACCCCATGAAATAACTGAGGAGAAAAGATCTGCTCATTAAAGGGCCTCATGCAATACAAAAGGAAAATTGCAGCAGCTCACCTCGTTCAACCACACTTCCTTCCCCCAGATCTGCAACCCCCTCTAATGGCAGGAAGCTCCACCAATCTTCCCAGCTTCGTCTACTGCAGCTCACCCACTCCAGTCCTGAGGAGTGCTTTGCTGCATCCAGCTGCAGCCATCCAGGCTGGGTGAGCATCCCAACTCCAGCTGGCTCACCCTCAGGCTCCATCCCCACCATATTCTGGATGAGCTGCTGCAATGCTCCTGTCCCACTGTCAGGACTACTGCTGTTCCACCTGGCTGTGATGAAACCAAGCCAGGACTATGTTGTCTTCTTTAATGAAAGCACCAATCCACAGAGCATCCATCAGGGTTTGGAAATTTTCTGCTGGCATTGCAATCTCTTTTCTTGCTGCAAAAATAAACCCATAACTGTAACACAGCAGCAGGTGAACAGCATCAGGGTCTTGTAATGCCTCAGGTTGCCCTGACCATGGCAGGGGATTGGAACAAGATGGTCTGTAATATCTTTTCCAACACAAACTCTTCTGGGATTCTGTGATAATGCAACACGGTGACTCAACATCAGCTTGCTTGGAAGGGGAACCCACAAAGCAATTAAAAAAGACTCACATTAATTACCTTTAAAAAAAACCCCTGCAATCTTGTTTTTTCCTAAATGACTTGATTTTTTTTTTACTGTAGTGCCCCAAAGAGGTTAAGAGAAAATTGCCAGGAGCTGGTTCCTCTCTGCTCAGGGAAATGCTGCTGCTAGGGGGAGTTACTGAAGCCAACAAAAAAAACACTAGAACATTGGCTTAAAAAAAATTCCCCACACAGCCCTGAGCTTTGCTAGAGGATGGCACCTGCATCCTCTGTCATGTGAGGAGGCCTGGCTACCCTGACACAAACATTTCAGAGCCCAACTCACAGTCTCCCCATCTTCTCCATGCTCAAGGGCTGCCAATAGCTCCCAAATGAACTAATTTCCCCCACTCCTGGCTTTGTTTGCCCACTGAGGTTAGGGCTGGTCCCCAGCAGTGCTGTGAAAGGTGAAAAGTTCTCATAAAGCATGGGGTTTTGGGTGGGTCCCCTTCGTATGTGCAGTGGGAGGGCTGCAAGCCCCCGGGTATCCCAGGGAGACCAGCCCCAGACCCGCAAAGCAGGATGCTGTGGCTTGGCCAGGTTGAATGGGACTGGCTGGGGTTTTGGGGGAACACGCCCTCCCACAGGCACCACTCTTAACTTCCTCTTCCCCTGCAACTGCAAGACAGAAATAGGAAGGAAAGATTGGGGTACGTCACAGAGCTGCTGATGGCCAGCTGCTTTTCCCAGCCAAACTTGAGAAGCTGAGACGATCCTCATCCCAGCCCAAGTACGGGACAGTGACGAGGGCTGGAGGCCAGGCGAGTACAGCATCTTGATTTTTATGCTTCTGTTCCTCCTTTCCTGGGGGGAGGCAGCCAGGCAACAAAGGGGGTTTGTAGCTCTGGTGTTTCAAGGGCATTTTTTTAATAACTCTTGATCTAACCTCTGACCACTTGAGTTCAGGGAGCTTCAGGGAGCTCAGCATGGCATCTCTCCTGCAGGCAGGTCAGTCTGTGCAGCGTTTGCAAAGGCAGCTTGCCTGGTCTGTAACAGTTTTGCCTTTGGAGGTAACATTGAGCCTGGAACTGTAGGTGGTTATTGTGGGGAGGATGCCAGATCTCCAAAACTCCCTTTCCCCACCACCCCACAGGCTTGGAAAGCAGAGCAGAGAGGGTGCAGTGTGCTCTTCCCATGCCCTCACACATGGCACTGGGCAGGGTGGCATGGGCTGTGTACTGACCTGCAGCACTCGCGCTGGGGGCTGCCACATTCACCTCCCGTGACCCCCTGTCTTCCTCTGGGGATCTCACCCACTGCCAGCCACAGGTTGCGGTGAGGAAGAAGGAAGTGGCATGGCAGCATGGCACAAAGGTGGCAGGGATGGCTGCCTTGAGAGCTCAGCACAGTGTTACCGCCTGGAATGCCAGTGCACAGACTTTTCCGGGTGCACTTGCACCCCTGTGAGCCTGGGGCAATAATATGGGAGAGGGAGTGAGACCCTCACTCTTTTCTTCCATCTCTCTGTGTGCTGCACACATCAAATACTCTTCAGGCATGTGACCCCAGGGAGAGCAGGTCCTTCTCAACATCTCAGTGGCTCTTGGGTGCAGATGGAATGTGGGGCACACCTCAGGTGTCAGGGAAAGCAGCCTGGTCCCTGTTTTTGATGCTTTTCCCAATGTCACGGCACCCAGCCTCCTGGCAGGTGAGAAGCAAAGACATGAACACATGAGGTGACATCATGTCCTGTGGCCAGCACGGACACTGGAATGGGGCTGCTGCAAGTTGTGGGAAGTCTCGAAAGGGTGCATTTTGCTATCCTAGCTGTCGCTGCTGTCACATCCTGCTTCACACGGTGGTTTTACACATTTTTGGTGCTGCTATGAGTGATCTCAGCAGGCTGTAGAGTGTGATGTCCCCAGACTACCCAAGGCAGGACAGCCAGTGGGCAGCCCTTTGCCACCCAAGCAGGACTCTGACCCCGGGAGACCCAGCAGCACAAATCTCCTCCTTCTCTCCCTTCCAGGGCAGGGCAAGGGTCCCACGGGCACCCAGGGACCTTGGCACTCAGAGCCAAGGGATGCCACAGACTAGGCAGGGACTTGGTGCACGTGGGAGAGAGTTCATCCCACAGATCTGTCCTCTGCAGGCACTGGAAGCTGCTGGAAGGAAATATATATAAAATTCATTCATATTTCCTATAACAGGACTTGGGAATACATATATGTAATTTATTTAATTAGATTTATTCTTTATAAAGTAAAAATACATTTATATCTATTTATTATTTATATTTTTATTGTGATTTATATATACAAAATATGTATAAAAATGCATATACACACACACTGAGTATTATATTCTGCATGGACTGGGAAAGCCCAGTGTATGACCACTTGAGTGGGATCTATCTGCATCACACAACTGAGTGATGGAAGAATCAGCCCCAAGTCAAGTGACATCCACTCTCCCGTCCTCACCACACCCCACTCTGCTCATTTCCCTTCTGTACTTGGGGTCTGGAGCTGCCCAGATTGCAGGGGTGGGAAGGAGCAGCTCTGCTGGGTGCAATACCTGGTATCTCTGTCACAGCATGTTGGCGACCCAGCACCAGGGATGCTTGGCAGTGTGGAGGAAGCACCCATGGACACTGTCACTAGTGGCAGCTCACTGTTACAGGTGGATGGTGCAAACACCACAGGAGTCCCCCCACGATACCAGGCACGAGTGCATATCCTCCCTTTTTGTGGGAAAACAGATATTTAGCAAAGCCCTGATGGGAACTTGTGGTTAACAGACTGCAAGACTCATCTCTGCTGTTGAACACTTGTTTTATTTATAGCAACAAGATCACTGCTGGCATCAACACTTCCCCTTCAGCCTTATTTATAACTCCCAGCTTGCTCCTCCATGCAGCACAGCAGCCAGCTCCATCCCAACTGCAGCTCCCAACATGTCCCGAGTGCCAGAGTGCCCCAGCTCTGCACCCTGCCCACAGGCAGGACAGTCAGGACTGCGCCCAGCTTTTAACTTATACACCTTCCCTGACGCCACCTTCACATCTTCTGGCTTACAGACACTTGGGGGGCATCTTGCCCTAAGGCAAATGCTCCGCTGGTGGAATATCCTGGTGGTTTCTGCAAAAGGCTCTTGCTGAAGCAGAGCCTGCATCCCAAGCCACCCAAGGCATGGGGTGAGAAGATCAGAGCACAGGGCCAAGCAGGACTCTGGGCCTGTGGTCCAGCTTTTTCCCCCTGATGCCACTATGCAGCCCTGGCTAGAAAGCAGAGCCTGGTGGCAATGTGTCCTGCCCTTAGCTGGGTTGCTCCATCTTGGCACCCCACTCCTCACCACGGGATGAAGGTAGTTGTAAAGCTCTGCAGTTCTGCTCCTTCGCACCACGGCAGGAGGATGGACTATGTGCACCCCTCTGCTTGTCTGAGTTAATGGGAAAGAAGGGAAAACAAAACAACTTCACAGGCAGAGCACATGCAGGAGATGAGACCCAGGACTGGTGGTGACTACAAGTCTGAGATGGAAAAAGGGTTCATCAAGAGAGTTGGAGGAAAAGCTGCTGCGGCCTATGTCAGTGCCCTGCTCATGCAGAGTCAGACTGAAAACCTGCTTTGCCCTCCTCTGAAGGCTGTAAGGAGGCAGACAAAGGCAGAAGCCCCATTAGTTCTCTTTGAAAGCCCTGCATTATGTTATGCGCTCACCCGCCCACACACCAGAGCGTAATTTCCCTCCATGGCAGAAGAGAAGAAGTGTTGAACTTCCTGCTGCCGCTCTCTCCAAGTATCGGGATGTGCTTCATACTCTTGTGACAAGGGCAAGAAACCACTGTTGGGGTGAAAAGTGTGTTCAAATCCAGCCCGCAACATGAACCCTAATTTACAATACTTGATAGCAACTAGCACTGGGGGTGCGTTGAGAGTTCCACTGTATTTCTGGAGTTTGGGAGCTTTTTTTAATCCAGTTTTAGTGTTGTTCTATTTTACAAGATGAGCCTGTAAGCAGGAAACCCCAACCTCCAGCAAGAACAAGGAGCTCACAGAGCTCTATCCCAGCAGCATTGCACACTTTGGCATGGGAGCAGGAATTAAACACTTGGAAACACTCAGCAGGTGGAATAGCAGGAGCTCATTGAGTCCATGGGTTTGGTCCTCACAGCATGTGTGGGAACTTCTGGCTTGTAGCAGAACTGGAGCATTAGGCACATTTAGGGTGTCAATCATTGAGTTTTACAGGAAACAAGGGCAGGAGCCACTTTTCATTCCTGCAAGCTCAAAGTCTGTTGGCAGCATCTGGAGGTGACAGGAATGTGTTGGGCCAGCTAAGCACAGGGAGTGCATGTCACACAGACAGGGACATTGCAGCTGTGACAATAAATGATTCCCTTAAAATCTTACCAAGGCAAACTGTGGTGGTGGAGAGGAACTTGCAGAGAATCTCTTTGTCAAGAAGGGCTCTGGCCACCCACATAGGATGGTCTTGTGCAGATGTGGCAGAGTGAGCTCCCAGGCCATGTCACCCTGAGGATTTGGCTGGGTGACCACAGAGATGCCTCTTGTTGGCTGTGCAGCCATGTGGTGTTGGCTGTGGAGCTCTGCCAGGGAGACTGGATCCAGGGCAGGGTGGGCTTCCAGATGACCCCTGCCACAATCACTGGTGGCCACTACACTTAGAGTCTTGCCACATCTCAAAGTCTATACCACAGCTGGACACCAAACTTCACTGTGCAAACGTTATCCACTGACCTACCTAGACCTTCTCTCTGCCTTTGGGAGGAGACCAGACATCCTTTCAAGGCTGACTAGTGTTGTCCTCAGCTGGTATGGTGTCTTACAGAGGCTGATGAGCTAAGACAAGACACCCTGATGCCTCAGAAGAGGATCTGAGCAGCCCTTACATACTAACCTGCCTCAGTGTCTTTTGAAGGTTTCCCTTTTTTTTCTCAATTCCGTGTCACTCTGAGCTGTTTATTTGGTAAGTTCACAGGAAGGGGTGAGGAGCCAAGGAGTAGTTCTTTTCTTACTCAGGGCAGCATCAGAGCTATTTTGAAACTGATGACCTGGTTTTCAGACGCTGTGTCTAATATTGCTAAAAAGGGCAATGTCTGTTGTTCCTTCATACTTTCTTATTCCTTTTTCTTCTTTTAACAAATTCCTCTTTTCTGACTTCCTCATGTTCTTCCATGTTGCAAGGCCATTATACTGTCAGGGTTTCCTCCAGGGCTTTGCTGGGGAAAGGTGTGATGCATGACAGTGTTAATGAATGTGATCTCAGCACAGGTTGCCCAGAGAAACTGTGGCTGCCCCATCCCTGGGCACATCCCAGGAAGAATGCTTTTTGTCTTGCAGAAAATGCCTCGTGATTGCTGCCTCCAGCTGCCAGCAGTGACCTGGGTGCTGCTGCTGGTGACAACAGGTGAGCCAGACCTGCCTTCCTCCCAGCACCTTTCCTGGGCAGTGAGACAGTGGGAGAATCCCAAATACTGCCCAACAGCTGCGGGAACACAGCATTGAGAGGTGTGCAAAGGCCATATCCTTACACTTCCTGGGATCTGGAGTTAACTTAAGCCAGCCCAACTGAAGGACAGCAAGGCAGTTGAGGGCCCTGCCAGGCCCCCCAGCATGGGTGCCTGGTGTTGGGTGTCTGAACACCCCCAAGTGCCCCCCACACAAACTGTCGTCTCTCCTTTCCAGCCTTTGCCATGGAGTGCCCCAAGATCAAGGTGGGGACATGCAAGGACTGCATTCAGTCTGGCCCTGGCTGCGCCTGGTGCAAGAAGCTGGTAGGTCCATGCAACCTGTCTAGTTGTCACACCCCAGCAGTCAGCTAACAGGCATCAGGACAGTCACCCTGCCTGCCTGGCTCTGCCTGACTGCATTGCGGGAGTGTTTCATGTCCTATGTGGAGGATGGGGCCAGGAGGGATCCAACAGCCATGACTTTTCTACATCAATGCCCATCAAAGGTTTTCTTTTTGCCATCAATGCCCTGGACACCTGGTTTGGAGGCCAGGTCATCTTGTAAGGTGCCTGTTCACGTCCTGCTCCTCTGATTTTTTTCCCTGCTGGTGGTGTCACACACAGAATTTCACCAAAGCCGGTGAGCCAGACTCCATCCGCTGTGACACCATCAAGCAGCTGGAGCAGAGGGGATGCCCAGGCAGTGAGATTGTGTTTCCAGGCAATGAGATCAAAAGAACACAAGACCATCCCTTAAGCAACAAGATACAGCTGACTCCACAGGAGGTGCACCTGAAGCTGAGGATAGGTATGCTCTTCCTGACATTCCCAACACCCTTCTTCTCCTGGCCTGCCAACAATGCCTTTCCACTCATCCCCAGACTCACCTGAGACACAGCACACCTTGTAGCCTTCATTTCCATCCCTTTCCTTCCAAGAAAGAGGAGGGGTGGATGATGGCACAAGCTGGCACAACATGGCAGCTGATCCCACCATTCTTGTCCCTCAGGCCAGCCTGCTGTGTTCGAGGTGAAGTTTCGCCGTGCCATGGGGTATCCCATTGATCTCTACTACCTCATGGACCTCTCCTACTCCATGCTGGATGATCTGGAGAAGGTGAAGAAGCTGGGAGGCGAGCTGCTCAGGGCGCTGGAGAGCACCACCCCTTCTCGGCGCATTGGTGAGTTTGTCTCTGGCCCAGCACAGCTGTTTGGTGCTGGAAAGAGCTGCAGGGCTGGAGGGGGATGCAGGAAGTGGGCAACAGGTGTCCTCTGCCAGTCTGAAGAGTGTGGCAGGGCAAGGGACATGGGCATGTACACTGGGGCAAGCAGACTGTCTGTGCCCTATGTCCTGTGCCCTGCTCCTGAAACTGCAGTCTGGCTGCCCTAGGGTTTGGCTCCTTTGTGGACAAGACAGTGCTGCCCTTCGTGAACACGCACCCTGAGAAGCTGCAGAACCCCTGCCCCAATAAGGACAAGAAGTGCCAGCCTCCCTTCGCATTCAAGCACATCTTGTCGCTGACGGACAATGCCAAGCAGTTTGAGAACGAAGTGGGGAAGCAGTTCATCTCAGGGAACCTGGATGCTCCAGAGGGAGGGCTGGATGCCATGATGCAGGCGGCAGTGTGCGGGGTGAGTCCTGTGCCCACCCTGCTGCCAGGAACTGTGCTCAGGCAGGAGGGCTGCGAGCCACACACACAAGTGGCTCTGCCCCTCTCCAGGCGGTCTCTGGAAGCCCATTCTATGTAAGTTCTGATTTGGCAGCAGGGCAGGTCCCTCTGGAGAGTACAAGAGAGCATCTTACCCCAGAGCCTCCTAACCCTGATCTCCCTTAACCCACCTTCCCCGTGCACCCTGCTCCATGCTGTGGCTGACACAAGGCTTTGGAAAGGGCCACGCCTACTGGCACGGTCCTGCCAGCCCTGCTCAGGGACAGGGGCCACTCTCTGTGCCACTTGCAGGACCTGATTGGCTGGCGCAACGTGACCCGCTTGCTGGTGTTTGCTACTGATGACGGCTTCCACTTTGCCGGGGATGGCAAACTTGGGGGCATCCTTACCCCCAACGATGGCAAGTGTCACTTGGAGGACAACATGTACAAAAGGAGCAATGAGTTTGTAAGTACCTGAGGACTGCTCAGCATCTCCAACACTCACCACCTTGCTCCCTCAGGCAGAAAAGACAATGTAATGTAAAAAAGCCTGTTGTGGAGACCAAAACATCACCATAATCACCATAACTTGTGCTGCCACATCCAAAGTGTCTATGCTTTTGCTTGTGGGGGAGGTTGTGCTGAGTATGGCATCCCTCTCCCCATCCAGGACTACCCATCTGTTGGCCAGCTGGTCCAGAAACTTGCTGAAAACAACATTCAGCCTATTTTTGCTGTCACCAGTAAGGTGGTGGATGTTTACAAGGTGAGGATATGTCAGATGGTCCAGGTGCCTCCATCCCCTTCCCAGGAGGACAGACACAGATGTGCATGTCTCCTGCTGCTGTCTCCTGCTCTGCTGTCACATGGTAGGAAGTGCTTACCTCTTTGCTCTCCACTGGCAGAAACTCAGTGAGATGATCCCAAAGTCGGCGGTGGGAGAGCTGAATGAGGACTCCAGCAACATCATTGAACTCATCCAAGTGGCCTACAATGTAAGTGCTGGAGTTCCCACCTCTCTAATGCCATCATCTGCATTTTCAGAACCACTCCAGGCAGCTGAGATCCTGACCTGTGGTGCTCTCTGGCTCTTTTTTCTGACCTGCAACCCCATATCCCCTTGGTTTGGTCTACTCTTGGACTGATGGCACTTTCTCCACCATTTTTCCAAAGAACCTCTCCTCGCGGGTCATCTTGGACCATTCCACCTTGCTGGACACTCTGGATGTCAAATATGACTCCAAATGCAATAATGACAAGGACTCCATGGATGAAACAAGAGGCCAGTGTGACAATGTCAAGATCAATGATGAAGTATGTTCTCCTCTACCGGGAACACCCCATAGCTTGCACCATTCCTATTGCCCTTCTAGTTTAATGACAGGAACCCTGGTTGCTCTTCCAGGCTTTCTGTTCATATTAATTTAATCCCAAGAGTGTCCAAAATGCTGTGGGATGGGGGACATCTTCCATTGTTCTGGATGTCCATGTCCTCAGCCTAGGGCCAATACCACACTCTGACAGCTGGGCGTCTGGCCCTTCCCTGTCCTACTCTGCACTTTCCAGGTCACCTTCAAAGTGAAGGTCACAGCCAAGGCGTGCATTCCAAACTATTCCTTCACCATCCGGCCACTAGGCTTCACAGACACCCTCACTGTTCATGTGTCCAGCAACTGCGACTGCCATTGCAATGACCAGCCTGACCCAGCTGCTTGCAACGGGCAAGGCATCATTGAATGTGGGATCTGCAGGTATGTGCTGTCCACCCAAACCACAATTTCAAATGCTGCCAGATCTGGGGAGCTGCTGGGAGAGGGCTGGACTCTGTAGCTTTGCACGAAGATTTTTATTCAGAGAGGTGGATTCGTGCATTCCGCTTGGAACTGTCCCGTGTTTACGGATGCAAGGGACACAATGAGCTGGCTCTTCTGTTGGTTGAGGTTATGCTGCTTTCCTAAGGGCCTCAATCCATCCAACTATCCATCCATCCATCCATCCATCCATCCATCCATCCATCCATCCATCCATCCATCCATCCATCCATCCATCCCAGTATCAAATCATCCACCAATCTACCCACTGAGCAGACACAGATTTCTATAGAAATCTCTCAAAATTCCACTTCTTGGCTGCAGGTAATACAGGTCTTTAAGCGTAATTATTGTTTCATGGCCCCTCAGTGACAAGGAGAGGAAAAGACTGGGTTTCCTCAGGAAATACATCTCCTTGACAAGGGTGTGGAAATTATAAATAGAACAATAATTTCTGGGCATTTATTTGGTGTTGTGAATATGACTGGCGGAAAAGCAGCATTTCTGAGGTTTGCTCCCAGTCAGCCACCCTGCTCCAGCATGGAGTTAAGCACCAACATGCTGTCGTTGGATTTTGGTGAGGCTGTCCCAGATTTGCTCCGCTTCTGTGGAGGTCCAGGCCCTGTGCATGCCCCATAGCCACTGACCCAAACTTGCTCCTTTCCTCTGGCGGCAGCTGCGATTCAAGATACACAGGGAAGAACTGTGAGTGCGACACCAAAGGCAAGACCAGCAAGGAGCTGGAGCGCAGCTGCCGGAGGGACAACAGCTCGGTGATCTGCTCTGGGCAGGGGGACTGCGTGTGCGGGCAATGTGTCTGCCACACCAGCGACGTGCCTGGCAAGTACATCTACGGCACCTACTGCCAGTGCGACAACATGAACTGCGAGTTCTTCAACGGCTCCCTCTGTGGTGGCCCAGGTGATGAGCCTGGGACAGCATTTCCAACTGGCCACTGCTTAGAAGCATTAAATGCCCAGGGAGATGTGGTCCTTTTTTGCCATAACTCCAGTAGGCGGGTTTGGGGCACTGGGTCCCATCACATCAGCCTGTAGGACCTCCTTGGGTATCCTAGGGAGGGTGGTGTGGGGAGCACAGGGTGGGTGATGCTCTCCAAGCACAAGCAGAGGGAGGGTTGCCTGGCTGTCTGCAGGATCTGAAAAGTCTTCCCCTGCAGCACGTGGGCAATGCGACTGCGGGGCGTGCAAGTGCCTGGCTGGATATGAGGGCAGTGCCTGCCAGTGCCAGCAATCAACAGAGGACTGCCTCAACACCCACGGACACGTGTGCAGTCTCCGTGGGACCTGCCACTGCAACCGCTGCCAGTGCTGGGGAGGGTACCAACCCCCCTTCTGCCGGGAATGCCCAGGCTGCCCTTCACCCTGTGGCAGATACATGTGAGTGATGCACACGGAGAGGGCACAGGGGCAGCGGAGATCCCCAATACCCCAGGAAGGCACAGGCCGGCTCTGCCTGTGCTTGGGCAGAGCCCAGCTGTAGCCAAAGCCAGGTAAGAGAGTTTCTGCCCCTGCAGATATGAGTTGTGGCTGCTTGTTTTGCAGCTCCTGTGTGGAATGCAAGTTCTTCAACAGTGGCCCCTTTGAGAAGAACTGCTCCCAGGCCTGTCCCAACATCCGGCTGCCCACGAACTCAACAGAGGTGAGCATAAATGATAGGAAATGCAGGGAAAAGGATTCCCAGAACTGCTGGATGTCCTTCCATATGGTCCAAGAGGATGGCAACGAGATGTACACTATCATCGTCGATCCTGATAGAGGTATCCCATCCCCCCTCCTCCTGCCCTGCCACAGGCAGGCTCCCAACCCTGCCACAGCAACTTCACTGCTTCGCCAGGAGCTGCAGCTTGACACCATCTGTCTGTCCCATAGAGTGCCCTCAGCCTCCCAATGTCCCGCTGATCGTGGGTAGCACCATCGCTGGTGTATTCCTCATTGGCGTTCTGGTCCTCGTCATCTGGCGGTTCTTGATGGAGCTGCTTGACCGTCGGGAGTACCGCCGGTTTGAGAAGGAGAAAACCAAAGCCAAGTGGAATGATGTAAGAGAGCCCAGCCATGCCAGTGGGGCGTTCTGGGGCACTCAGATCCACTGGGGAGGGGACAGGAGAGGAAATCCTTTCCAGAGGCAGCCATGTAGACCTGAACCCTCTCCACCGCTTGCTTTTCAGCCCAACTGGATTTTGCTATTTAGGGGGCTAGATATCCTGTGTGCTCTTCTTCCAATGCTGTTTGTGCTGTTGGCATTGGGATGGGTGGGATGGGTAATGCTCTGCTGGAAACCCAATGTAGCCCAAAACAAGCCTCTCACTTCTCTCCCTCCAGGCTGATAACCCCCTCTTCAAGAGTGCCACCACCACTGTCATCAACCCCAGGTTCAATGAATGAGGTAATACCTGGCAGCACTGGGATCCACTGTTAAATAAGGAAATGCCAAGCTAAGGAAATCTCAAACTAAGGCTCCAACCCCCACTTCTTTATCCTCATGGTTTCTTCCCCTCTTCCAAGAGGACCCCATCGTGTCAGGTGCTGGCTGAGGTACTGCACCATGCAAGTCTCCTGGCCCACTGCTCGACGGCTGGGGTAGTGGAGCTGGGAGAAGGGAACATACATAACTTCAGACCTCACCACAGGAACGTGCAGTGACTCCTGTCCCATCTCCTGATGTTAACTTTGCTTTCTGGCAGGAGTCTTGGACATGGAGCCCCAAAGCCAGCTGTGAAAATGCAGAGTGCTTCCAGCTCTGATTTTGAGCTGGGATTTCAAAACTGCTATCTGTCTTCTGCTCCAGCAGGATCTGCTCCCAGGCTGCTCCATGCCTTCCCCTGCTGCATTGGTCTCCACCACTATACAATGTTTTCCAAAGAACTCACTGCTGAGTTGGACATAAAGGGTCCAAGCAACTGCTCCAGAGGCTGCAGTGGTGTGATAGGCCCTAAGGGTTAGTGAGCACCTCTACCTTGTGACGAAGAGCAGCTGGAGAACATGCACTGAATCTTTTTCCCAAATCACCAACTGCTTCCTGACATCACTCCCTGCTCAGACCTACCTCAGGCAAGGTTCTGCTTGGGCTTATGCATGCTTGGCTTACCTCCATCATGCCTTGAAGTCCTCTGCACAGCAAGAAGCTACTGTTTGATCTATGAAACTTCATCTATGATCTATGAGCACCTAGGAAATTCCCTGCAGGTTGGAGGTCAGCCACAGCTATTTCCACAACCTCCTGGGGCATGATCTTCTGCAAGCATGTCAGACATACCAGGAGCCAGCTGTACAAAACACCTAGCAGTACCCAAAGCATCTCCAGCTCAGCACTTACCCAATCATACACAGCAGCCAGTTGCTCTTACATTGTGGGTCTTTCCTGTGAAATAGTGGTACAATTCCTTATCTGCTTTAAGTTTGGGATTAATTTGCATAGAGTTGTATTGTGTTACATCTTTATTTGCTTTCTGAAGGGGTTTAATGTGAATAAAGATTAATATATAAGGTAAATATATCTGTCCTGCTAAGAATTAGGTGCAGGGGCAACAGCTAAAGCATTCATTGGAGAAATTTCAGTCACACCTTGTCACTGCTACCACTATCTTCCAGAAGTACAGTGCCTGGGAAAGATTCCAGCTACAGAAACAAACAGTTTTCTACACAACTTGCCATCTATGCCCTGAATGGTGCTCACTTGCGAGCCAAAACTGACTCACTGAATACTTCAGAGCATTTCTCGTCCCTGCCCATGTGCTGGCAGCTGTACATAGACCACCTCAAACAAGATTGGCTGTGCCACATCAGATCAAGGGTTAATTTGGGCCATTTTATTGTTCTTCAGCAGTGACTGTGAGGGTCTAGGGCAAGGTAAGAAGAAGGAAAGTGTATCTGATACTCCTCCTAGTACCATCCCAGGCTGCAGCTATTTTTGGCTTCAGGACCCTCAAAATATTGGCTTGATTTTGGTAAGAGCAGCAGTCTGCAGGCTGGGACATACCAGTCAGGTTATAAAATCACGGGATCATTAAGGTTGGGAAAAAACTCTAAGATCATTGAGTCTAACCATTAACCTGGCACTGCCAGGTCCAACACTAAACCGTAATCTCTAAGTGCCACATCTACACATCATATCCCTTGAGACCAGGCTGCCAAGCTCACACACCTGAGCTCCTGGAAAGGCTCTCTGGGCACTCTGTGCCTAATGTGTTCCTCTCACCTGGGAGAGGGAGAGAGGCCAAAATGCTTGCAAGGGGCTGCAGGAGCTGCCAAACCACATCCCGAGAGAAACAACATCACCCAGCTGAGCCAACAGTCCATGCCTTTGCTTTTATTACAAGGAGCTCCCCTTACATTTAAACCAGTCGCATGCCAAAGGGAAGATTTCCAATATTCTTCAGATAATGGGACCAGCCCCACAAGTCTTCCAAGCAGAAGTTCAAGTTCTGTGCCACATGCTTTATCAGCAGGTAGGTGCCACCCAGTCCTGCTGCCCCCACAACAAAGAGCCCTCGATTAATTATCTGCAAGTGCAAAGAGAAACCCCAACATCGTCAGAGGCTGGCTCCTACACTGCAACACCAAAAAAAGTCATCACACCTGGCAATATCCCACCACCAAAGCTGCCCTCACAGCTGAGCAGTGATGGTGTGTGGGATGCTCCCGAGGCTCATGGCATGGGGAGGATGGGCATCACCCTTGACCAACCTTTGTCTGCCATTTCCAGCGTTGAAGGGCCTCATGGTAGCGAATTCTCGTGAATGTCACCTGGGAGGGTTGCAGGAGAATGTCACCACCCCAAAGCCAGGAGGGAAGAGCTCGAGGCAGTGGGGACTGAAATGCTGGCTTACCATGGTGTACAGTGGGACAATGGTGGAAGGCATGAGGGCATGGAGAAAGTTGTCTACGTGCTTCCGGAAAATGAACCATGTTGAATTCACGTGCTCACGCATCTGCAACAGAGCAACAGTCACCCCTTTACAAGGTGTTTTGGCAGCGCTCTCCTGTGCTTTGTTACCTCTCCCACTGCCTGTCCTGGAGGTCACACAGGGAGCAGCGCCTCCTCAGCCCTGGTGACATTCCCAAGGAGCTCTGAGGCTAAACCCTGCCAGGGTGAGAGCCCTGCCAGAGTCCAGCCAGAGGCCCTGCCTGCTGCATGCATCCTGAGAGCACCACTGTGTGCATGGCCCATGGAACCACAGGTCTGTGTGTGGCTCACCTACCTCTACATAATTGTACATGGCTAAATCCGAAATCGCATGGTCATCTGGCACCCTCAGTCTGGAAAACTCTGGGAGGCAGGCAGCTGGGAGAAGAAAGCAACAATTCACCAGCAGCTTCCTGCAGGGTTTCCAGCTGCCCTCAGCTGCAGAGGGATGTTCCTCTGCTCTCAGTTCTCCCCAGCCACCGCACTTACCAAGGTCATTGTGGAACTGGTCCATTAATTCATCAAAGACCAGACAATCTTCAAAGCCCTGGGAGGAATATTAGGGGGTTAATAGGCATAAAGGAGCCACACATTCAGGAGAAGTGCTGTCATGGATGCATAGCTAAAGTAGCTGTTTGGTCCCATTGACCACAGTTTCAGAGCAGGAGTCTTACTCCAGGCCCCCCCAACAGGGGTCTTGAGAGAAATCCAGGGGACTGCCTTTTCCAGCTGCCTGGACCCCCCTCCCACATAGTCCTCTGCTCCATGGGAAGGTGGCATCATCATCCTGTACCCTGTCCTCCCTAGGAGGACACCCTGATGGGAGTTCAACCCCTGCCAACGCAGAGGACACCAGGCTGTGGGACAGGCTGGCCCATGAACTCTTTGGAGTTAAATACTTCCGTTGGTTTTGCTTGGCCCAGTTTTTTTTTGGGGGGGGGTGGTCCACAAAGATGGCTCCTGTGAGAAACTTCTGGAAACCTTCACTATGTCCAGCAGAGCCAATCTCTGATGGCTCTGAGGATGATGGATGTGCCGCTGGCCAAATCTAGGCCAATTAGCAAGGTTGGTTACACCTCTGTGATGCCATATTTAAGAAGAAATCAAAACAAAGGGCACACACAGTTGTTTCTAGACAGAGAAGAAGGAAGAGGTGAGAACATGTGAGGGAGCAACATGGTGACACCAAGGTCAGTGGAGAAGGAGGGGGAGGAAGTGCTCCAGGCACCAGAGCCAGGATTCCTCTGCAGGCCATGGTGAAGTCCATGGTGAGGCAGGCTGTCCCAATGCAGTCCATGGTATCCACGAGTGATACAGAGACCCATCCATGGCCCATGGAGGAGGTGCCCCATGCTGGAGTGGGTGGATGCCTGGAGGAGGCTGTGTTCCAGTGGGACACCCATGGAGAGGCATTGCTCCCAAGATGGAACAGCCTGGCCTTGGAGGACTGCACCCTGTGGATGAGGGGCCCACGCACAGCAGTTCTGAGAGGACTGTCTGCCTGTGGGAGCAGCTCACGCTGCAGTGGCGCGTGTGTGCTGCTGCTTGTGAGATGGACCCACGCTGGAGAAGTTCATGGAGGACCATCTCCCATGGGAGGGACCCCACGGCAACACAGGGGAAGGACTCCTCTCCCTGACCAGCAGAAGATGATTCCGGTGATGGACTGAACTAAACCCCCACACCCTGTTCTCCCTGCACTGTTGGTGGGAACAAGGGAGGGGGTGGGGGGAAAGAATGGTGTCTTTAAGGGTTTATTTTACTTCTCATTATCCTCCTTCTAACTCTGTTGGTAATAAATTTCACTTTGCAACTTAAGTTGAGCCTGTTTTGTCCTTGGAGCATTTTCTCCCAGTTCCTTATCTCAACTCATGAGCCCTTGTGTTAATTTTTTTTCCCTCCTCTGCCCAGCTGTGGCAGGGGAGAGGACAAGTAAACAGCTGCTGTGAGTGCCTGGCATTTGGCCAGGGTCAAGCCATGACAACACTAAAACCAGGCATTTGTGGGTGACAGGAGTGGGGACCCCACCAACAGTGACAGGCCAGCCATGAACTTACCGCATTCATGCCCTGTCCGTAGAAGGGCACAACAGCATGTGCGGCATCTCCCATCAGCACACACCGGGAAGAGAGGTTGTACGAAGAGCACTTCACAGAGATCATGGCCTGGGCTGGCAGCAAAAAGTAATCGTGCTTCAGCTCTTGCCTTCAGGTAAAACAACAGATTTTGTTGTGTGGGACCACAAGAGAGAAGAGCAAGCCATGCCACATCCAAGCTCAGGAAGCCAGGCCACAGGCACTGTCAGCATTGGTATGCAAACCCCAAGCCTGTGTAGTAGACTATTTGTGCTGGGAAAAATGTGGAAGTCAACATTCCCTCTATGGACCTGCAAGTCCATATTTGGTCTGCAAGTTTTAAGTTCTGCACACATCTTGGTGAAACATGAAGTTTAAAA
>VYZT01044134.1:96527-149600 GCA_013400735.1 Pomatostomus ruficeps | reverse complement strand
TCATACTGTCACCCCAGGACAATCCAGCAAAGGAGGCCCATCAGGAGCAGCTTCACCTACATCCCCTGGAAGCAGTTCCAGCCTTGCCCTGCAGTCTGCAGTTAAAACCCCAGCCTCTCAGCACCAGACAGTCTGATACTTCACTCCAGCCCAGGGGCTAGGCATAACCTTTCCCTCTGCATTAAAGATAGCTTTATTCTTTTTAAATGAAAAATTCTAAAATATTGATTCACATCAAGTAAAACTGCAACAGACACTCTAAGACTAATTTAAAATATTTTTCAGAGAGTAAAAACTTTTTCATGAATAAGCTTTATGCACACTTGAGAGCAAAATATGACATACTGAACACAAAAGTAATATTAATCTTTGAGAAAGATGAATTTCCTAGTCAGCAAAAATTTGTTGAAGTTGTATACTTTTTACAAAGAAATTAAATCACTGAGATGTTCTGGAATCCTTTCTAGCTAATAATTAAAAATCTAAAATCTTATTTTCATCCTGTAATAAATATAGATAACAATCAAGATAGATGAGACAAAACTAGAAAGGTTTGTTGGATGATTTAAGTTGAAGGAGTTACTACATCAATATATTGTAGTTTAAAAAGGGCATGCATCATTAAAAAAGAAGGCTTTATAATGAATATGTTTTCATACAACCTACCTTATTTCCCCTGAGATCACTAACCAAACCCTTTAAAAAATCGATTAGTTCAAGCACTTAGCCTAGTACCACTTTAGAATGTAGCAAGACAGATATTAGCTGAATTTAAAATTACAGCAACTTTATTTTTAATTACTTTCCAAAATGCCAGATTTACATATTAACTATATGTATACAGATAAGATATACACATTAACTATAATACATTTCCATGGCAGAACTGACCACTAAGCATTTTTGGACAGGGCAAGAAAAATTAATTATATTCTGTCTAAAAAATTCACTTAAGCATTCAGAACACCCGCATTGTTATCAGGGATAATAAATGTGATTAAACTTGTATAAATGTCACTATATTAACCAGTACAATAATAGCTTTGCTGATACTATACGTTGCAACACTGAAGTACCCAAGTATAATGTAGGGGAGTTCTAGAAAAATGTATGAGTTCTGGAGGGAAGAATTGCAGCCTGACAAAGACAAATTCACCCTCTTAAGCTGTCAGTAAAAGGGAAATATCTGGAACTGGGATATTTTAACAAAAATGTTTAATCACAAGTCATGCATTGTTAAGGTTTAGCAATATGATTGCCCCCCTTGTATTAATATATTAATTTCCAGGGTCTGGTTGTTTTTATTAAGAAAAAAATAAATTGTAGCAGAACATGGATTGTATTTTGAGGTATTATGGTCGGCTGAACCTGGGGGAATTGTGTAGTATCCCTGCGCCATTCCAGGAGAGTCTTATGAAACAGGAATGGTGTTTGGTCCATACAACAAAGTTAACAATTGACACCTGCATCCTGAACAAAGTACAAAACATAAGGAGCAGCATTTCCAGGTAAAAGGCATTTTTCTTTTCATGAGGTTAAGGTCCAGGCTCCAGAGAACTGTCTAGACAGACAATAAAGCACCCTGAACCTCTCTCAGAAACCTGGTACCTGGTGCATGCCACAGGTGAGACAGGAGGAGCTGGCCCTGGAGCAGAGCTCTCCTATGGATGCTCCAGCACATCCAGTGGGAATTTGCTCCATGTAAGAAAAGGAGGTACTGAAAGCATAAGCCTGATGTCTCTCTGAAATTAGTGTGTGCAAACTCAAGTGTCACGGCTCACTTAGATGCAAGGGAAGGACTCTGGGTACCTGCACAGGATAATTTCTCCTGCTTAGTCTTCTCTTTTATGAAAAAATGTGCCCCTCTCTATGGCGTTTGTTTCTCTGTCTGTTGACTACAGGTAACGCTTAGACAACAAGAAAAGGTGATTTGCCTGTGTTTAGATAATACTGAAGGAGACCCCATTCTGATATAAGTTTTGCATTTTTTCAAAGGACTATGAAAGATTCACTGGAGCAACACCCCGTCTCTCCAACTTAAAAGCATAGTCCTTAATAATTAGAGAAGACTGCTTGAGAACCACACTGCTCAAGTGAAATGTAGATGATGTGCAAACAAGAGCCAAGAGTGGGGATATGTGGTCTTTGTGGTTGGCACAGTCAACAAGGACATATAATTTACAAACAGTGGAGTCAAAACCAAGGAAAGAAAATGAAGTGACAGACATGCTTATTAGAATGTCTTGTCAAACTTGGCATGTCTCATTACTCATTCCTAGATAATGCTCAAAAGTTACAAATATCATGAAGGGAGAAAAGTACCCACGGACCTTGAGTCAGCTGATAAAAAAAGGATAAATTATTGAAGGAGGGTTGCAAGTAGAAGAGCATATGCAATGATGCCAAGCACTTCAGAGGATGAGGCAAAGGCTGAAGTATGAGAAAACATTTATAGGAATCTGAAAGGAAGTTTGAAGACTTCTCATCCTTTTAAAAAAACCATCTCAGTATAATACCCCTTTGAAGTGCCACAGCAAAGAATATTTTGGTGAGGCATATTCCTGCTGCTGTCTGAGGGAGGACTGTCAAATGATTTCTTATATGTCATGGCCATGAGGAGGAAAATCAAAAATATTTCTATTCACAGGCAACACATCCTACATTAAGTTGTAACACAGCCATTTCTGAGGCAAAATATTCAAATTGCCTTGTAAAACATGGTGATGCCCTATGGTAATTCACTAATTGAAATTCGAGGGATGACTTAAATAAATTATTCCAGGGATTAGTTAAGCTATAGGAAACTGATAAAAAAAGCAGAGATTAAGTCTTGTATTAGTCTACCAAAGCAGAAGTTCCTTCATTCTGTTTTGTATGGAAGACTGACATAAATTGTAACCATCAATGTCGTAGCTGAGCATCTTTTGTCATAGAAAAGTTGAATAAAATGTTGACAGAAGAAAAACACTGCATAATAAGTCCTGTTTCCTGCAGCACATAGACTCAAACCGTTATCACCATATCTTAGCTTTATCCTGCAGCCAGGACAAGGAAGGTCCTGGCTTGGGAATTAGATAAATCCAAATACTTTGGTCCCATGTCAGAACTTGGTGCATTCATTATGTACTTCTCCAGCTCTGGGGAAAATGAAAGCCAGGGAGAAAAACTTCTCATCTGAGTAGCAAAGAAACTGGAAAGTCAAGATACGCATCTCTTCCTCCCATGTGTGAAGGCTCCCTCTGTTCCTTTTCCCCATCTCTTTCTCTTCCAGGCCTGAGAAGAAGAACACGAGACACTTTAATTTGCCTCCTTCCCATGGAGTGAGTAATGTAACGTACCACAGAGGGACCTGTGGAGTTACAGTTCTTGGGGGCTTAAAGGTAGGCACGTGGACAGGAACGAGACTAGGGACCAGCACTGCTTATCCTAAACATATGGTGAAGAAGTAACATTATTTGTAGAATTACAGCACACATGCATGCACACACATGCACACACACAAACCATTGCACGGGACAGAGGGAGTTTGAAAATTAACAGCAAGCCCAAAACATAATATACTCTTTTAAAAAGCAAATATTCACATTTGGGGACCGGTTTCAAATTATGGGGCCTGACTCATGATTTTTGAAACTTTAGTATTAGCAGCACAGCCCTTTATGCTGTAATTACAGCAATCTTAATTAGATTGGGAGATTGCTCCAAGATTCCTGAGACAACTTCTGTAACAAATATAACCACCCTCAAGGCAGTCATATACATTTATGGAAACAGCAATTTAAATAACAGCTATAAATGAATCAAGTAGATCTGATGACATCATCATAAGGAAAAATTATTCTTGACACCACCATATGAAAAATTATTTTAAAAGTGAGCCATTCTTTTTTTTTTTTTATTACATCAAAACACAACAATGTGATTTAAAATCACTCTTAAGGGAAACAAAGGCTGTCCTTTCACTCATCCACTACAACACACTTTCTGAATAGGAGTTTATAAAGAAGTTGTGTTACACCAGAAATAGTTTTGCACACCCATGTTGGACAAGTAGGAAGCTATTAAATGCAACCCTGACACTGCATTCTTTGCTTCACTTGCTCCATGCATGATGGTGCCAGTTCACATGATGAGATTTTAAGCACATTCCTGTTTGCTCTTTTTGTTTTCCACTTCTTTCCTAGTGTTTACTTTGCTAGACAAATCTAGTTCGGTTTTAGCAAATATGAAATAAAGATTGCATTGCCTTGCCAAATTCCCTCCTACCAAATTACTAAATTACTGCAGGCAATCCCTGTTTCAGTAGACCTTGGTTGTTTTGCTTGACCTCCAGCAGGTGTCCAATTAAGTCTGAAAAATTTATATGATATTCCCTTTCCATTGATAGTTCTAGAATTAAACTGATGAGATCTCTAGAGAAGGATCATCAGTGTTACACCTTTCATCTTTAATTACACCAGTTGAAGATGAATGAATGCACCAGAAGGATCCCAGCTGGGAAGTAGCACACTTATTAGATAGTTGATAATTTAACATACACTCTGAATTCTGATTATTTTCTTAAAACATCTGAAGAGCTTCCAACATATGTTATGATAAAATCTTAGTACTTATTATGGACATTGACTGCATTCTTTTAAAAAAATATTGCTCAGATGCAGGCAAAGAACTGGCATTATAGAAAAAAGAATTTTAGACAAGGTGAGTTGAAGGTCCTGGTTAATGTGTTCAATCTGTTGTTTCTAACAATTGTAGATATATCATCTAAGAGAGCACTTAGAGAAGCAGAGCAGAAGACTCCTAGAGGACTCCCCAGAGTCCCACAGTAGAAGGATACTCTCAGTCCCAGCACCGTAGCTCCAGCTCCTCCTCATGTATTTTACTTCTGAGAATGCTTCACTGAAAATGAAATGCTAAATGAGTTCAGCTTCAAAGTGAGTCACAGCAAAACAGACTTGCTAGGTAGAGTCTATAATATAGAAATCTAGCATTAGGTAGGTCTCAGCAACTAGAGGTTGAGAGCTACTTGTCTGGATTTCTTGTAGACTGTTGAGAGAAATAGGTATGGAAGATGAACTCCTTTCATCTTCAGAAAGAGGTAATAAAAGAGATCAGATAATACTGCAAAAGTACCATCCTCAGGGGCCAACATGAATGTTGCTGAATTATTTTAGTACTGACTCTTAAAAAATACTCAAGTCTTGCCCAAAGCCAGAAGCAGTTAAGTAAAAGTACTAGATTTTGTTCAGATATCTCAAGCTAAGTAAGAACACTGTAGCAGGATGCTCTGCCTAAGCAGGGATACAGCAGCTCAAAACTTGTATTTTTTACAGGTTGATGACTTGAGCAAGGAGAGTTTACAGTTTGTTTGAGCAAGGAAGGTCTGCTGATTTTAGTGAATGCTGAGATCAGTTTGACCAAACCATCAGACCTAACCACAAGGACATGCAAGATATGCTCCCTGAGGCTGAGACCAGTTAGGAAATACAAGCACTGATACAAAAGTGAGAGTCAGAAGCGTTGCGCAGGGAAAAAAAAGAGCTACTAATACCTTTTTTCAGCAGAAAGCATTTTTTGCTGAGTAAATTGGACAAAACATGATCTTAAAAATGTGTATGACTGACAGACCAACACTTTATACCATAAAAGGCCAGTCCCACTTTTGTAAGGTAACGCCTTCAAGCATACATCCCTAAGGTGTGTGACGGCCCTTACCTTGAGTGGGGATGCCCCTCAAGGTTACTTCTTGAGGCTGAGAGAAAGAGATTTGACCACAGTCATTAATAATTGGGTTTTCTAGTTTTGATATAATTGCTTTACTATAATTGCTTCAATATTGCTTCAAAAATAGCACTATACCCACAGTTATAGCAATCCATACCGCATAGTAAATACTTCTGATTAAGCTCTTGTTTTTGTCTAATCTTTATAATTTTTTTAATCAACTCAAATAAAGAATTCATTTTACTTATATAAATATATCTGAGTGGCCATCCTTAATCCTGCAGGACAAAGTTTTATAAAGGCTCAATTACACCTGTATAATCCCTTAGATATAAAGTGTTGACTGAGCCTGGGGCTAAGATTGAATCCAGTTGCACCAAGGCTCCTCTCTGAGAGGAGTTACAAAAGCAAGGAGGTCCCTTCTGCCCCTTGTGACTCAACAGGAGGACTTCTCTAATAAATTTTGTCTGAAGCTCCCACCTTGCCCATGACAAACACATTGATTTGTTTTACTTGAGTAAACTCACTGGCATATGAGCAGTGAACAGTGCCTTTTTCAGTTGTTCAGGGCTTGCTTTGGAAGGGAAAAGGTACAAATGACAGCCTGGCACCCGTGCTCTGTCCTTCCAGATTCCAGTGCAGTCAGAGTGAGCTGCTGAAGAAAACACATCCTCCAGACCAGAAACCAAAACTCAGATCTTCTACTTGCACATTAATTCATGGGTAGGCACAGCTCAGAACAGAGATGATTCAATACAATTATATGGGAAGCTTGAGTGGTCTTTCCACTGGGCATATTCCTATGATGTATCCTCATTTTCTTACTGATTTGCTGCTTCTTACACAAAAATGAGCCAGCTCACAATACCAGGCAAAAGCCTGCTTAAAGATCACATACATTGAACTGAAGCACATCCATTGAGAACTAAAAAGAAAGTAATGGGTGATAGCACTCTCTCACAACTTTTTTGATAGGTTGCACAATTCTGTAAACATCAAATCCAGCCACAATATCCTTTTACTTCTCTTGTACAGAGATGACAATCTTTTCTATCTTGTGGCAGGATTGGCTAGTAGTAAAAAAATAATCAGAAAACAATGACTCTTCTTTCTGCCTCTGGAAATAAAAGAACATTATGACATTTCAAAGAAATATTGTGATGTCTGCTTCATTTAAATGCTGAAGAACTTGAAAGTAGATATTGTCCATTGCTATGTTCAAAGTAATCATCCATAATATTCCTAGTTACCTTGAGAAGCTTGAAATGAGACCTCACATAGCTACTCATCAGGATTTACAGAAACATGCACACAGTTGCAAATGCCACTCTTTTAATTTTTTTTATACAGAAAGAATCCATTCTGTTATTTCGGATTCAGTCTGTTATCAATTAAAAATTTTTTACAGCTCAAACACAAGATCAGTCAACCAAGGGTCTTAGTAAATGTGTTATTTATATAGTTATTTGTTAAAATGAGCTTCATTGCATTATAGAATGTTAAGACAAATTGTTGTGCCCTTTAGATTCATTATAGATGACAAAATACTAAATAAATCTTAAATAAGTATTCACCTTTCATCACACAGGAACATAAATGGTTAGGTCTTATCAACAGGGGAGTCTTTTTAATCTTCCTTTATTAATCATAGGAAAAAAACTGTTGTTTTTCCTGCCTTCTTATTAAAATAAGTCTGATAATTCTTGGCATGGGGGAGAGAGTTAAAGCAGATCATCTTTCAAGTAAGGAGCAAATCAATCTCAGTGAAGGAAAGCCTAACTAGCCTTATTGACTCTGGCCTGCCAGGTACTGTCTGACAGAGAGACTTCAGCTAAGTGTGAAAGGAAAACCAGCACTTTATAAGGATACTTTATTGTGCACAAGCAGGGAATGCATTATCTTATCGTCTGGTTTTATAACTTCCTGCTTCATTGTGCTACAGATTAAAAGAAAAAAAAAAGGATATAAATGTCATCTTCTGTGTCATTAACCTAAAATCTATTAGAATTTTATTAGAAAATAAGTTGCAAGACAGTACAGCTACATTTCCTCCCTTATGCTGTGCTAAATTACTTGTGAAAGTGATATATTATGACTCTTACTCTACATCTATTGCAAAACATGGAAGAGAAGCCCACATACTGTGTACATTAAATGGTAATGTTAAATTGGCAATGAAGCAATGAACATCTCCCTAAATCTCCAAGCAGGCTCTACAAATTTCACTTTTGAAGGATAAAGATAAATAAAGAAATTGTTTCCATCTAGGACTAAACAAATGCTACTAGTAAGCTTCCTTGTTGATATACCCAGGTCACAAGCTACTAACCTTTTTTTTAAGATACCCTTTTCTAAAGAATAACCAAAAAAGAAAGTGCTCTTGTATTTCTCTGCTTGGGGCAGGCAATTCCTTCATTATTAAAAGTCAGAAGTCTTCAGAAAGAAAACAGATTTCTGAGCCAAGAATTTAGAGGCTATGAAACGTTATTAAGGTTTCTGCAAAACAGAAAAGGTCTCTGCTCATTTGGGTTTTTTAAATATACATATTGGAAAGCAGAATTCAGGAGGGATTCAATTTATTCCTGCGTAACTGGTCAGCACAAGGTTAAATAAAGAGGCAAGTTATCTGTGGACTTCAGGGTCCCTCTTTAAGGGTCAATTTTACCCAGAATGGAGTATGTGAAGAAACTGCAAAGGGGAGATCCAAAAAGCCAAAACAGCACATCAGCAAGGCTTAAGCCTCTCTTGGGAGCTCTTTGCTCACAGGTAAATTTGGCAGTGTTGATTTTCCTGAATTAGTGAAGAAAACACCTCTAATTCTAGTAATAAGAAATCAGACCAAAGTCTACCCTTCAGGACACCCACTGCAAGTCCCAGGCTTCACCTCCACAGCAACCTGCAGAGATCCAGAGCAGTTCCCACACACACCTGGCAAGGCAACCTCCTCCACTTTGAAATTTGGCCATTCTCCCAGCAGGACACAGGCAGCCTCTGTAAAGAGCCCATTTCTAATTCTCCTGCTCCCATGGCTGTGGATGGTGATGATAGTCCATAAAGCATTCAAGCTGCACAAAAGAGCACCAGGAGAAATTAAAGCTCTTCAGGCTGGAACTGCTGTTGCAGAATATAACTGACCCATCCAACACTGGCAGCTGCTTTCCAGACTTTGGAGATTTGAGCATGTATAGTGGGACAGGGATTTTAGAAATTAAAACAGCCTGCAGGTATTAGCTGAACCAGCACCATTTTCAATCCAGTCTTAGTTCAGTTTAAACTGGGACTAAAATCCTTCTAGTTTGTGTCCAAGTTCAGGCACATAATTAACATGATTGGGCCCAACAATGCCTCAGAGCATTTAACACTGAAAAATGCTGCATTTAAAAATAGGAATGTGCCAAAAGCATGTGACAAAGGTAAAGCTTCCAGGTACAGCTCAGCCAGAGGGACAGCCCCTGCTCGCCTAGCAGCACAGGCACTCTTCACATGTGTGGCACAATGCCACAGGGTCCTCTCACCACTCACATCTGACTTGAGAAGATGGAGAGGTGCTGCAGAGGTGCATGGGTGCTGCTGTGCTGTGGAAATCAAAATAATGAGAAAAAAAATAAGCTCTCTGCTACCTGCAAACACCCCAGATGTACAGAATATTATACACATTTATACAGTGATGCACCCCATAGGACTGCCAAGGTTCTAAAGACATATAAAGGGCTCTGCTGTATAAAAATGCACTGTAAAATAAAGAAGACCAAAAGAATAGAGCCAAGTGAGCACAAGAAGTGCTGTTGATAAGTACCCATCTGCCAAGCATAATGCCCTTGTATCATGGTGCAGCAAATGAGGGCTTTTCCTGCCCACACCACGGCTGGGGAGAGGCAGAGGAGAGTTAGGAGCAGGAGAGGCTCTACAGGATGTGGTCTTGTATACCCCAGAAGGTTTAGACAGTTCCTTTGCTCAATAGCACCCCAGCAAATATGTCACTTTATGGTCAACTCAGTATTTTGAAGTGGTAACTATTTGCTGGTTCAGTCCCAAACTGACTATAATGATTTTAAAGTTTTGTGTCTGTCTTTGTCTCAGGTAAAAAAACCCCATGATATGAACCAGGTATATGCTTAGATTTAGTGCTGGGTTTAACTGATTGTGAAGAAATGAGGGGATAAATACATCCAGATATGGAAAATTACATACATTTTTCTTCACAGCTGACAAATTATACCTGATTCTCTTTGTCCACAGACAGAAAAAATAACTGTGTCTTCAAAGGTACTGGTGTTGCTGCCACTGTCAGAAAGGCTGTCCGAGCGCACTCTTCATGAAAGGACATTTCATGTCTGCATACACACCCTTTACATTCTGCTGCCAAAGGAGTGTCAGGCTGGGTCATATGCCTTCAAGGCAACTTTAACTTGGGCACATTTCTTCAAAAGACACTAAAAATTGTTTACATTTTTCCTTACTAAATCAGCATTTTTGGTATCATTTGTGTCAGTGCCAACTTCCTCTCGTTCTTCACCGCTATTCTGGCCCATCTTTCCCCTCTCTTGTGTGCTCCTGGATACCACTTGCATGCCAAGAAACCCATATTGATGAATGAAAGTTTGTTCAGTTTATTAGAGAAAACTATATTATACAGCCTCCTATGTAACCTACACTAAAATTTTTTGTAACATTGGCTTAAATCTTTCATGAATAGGAGTAATTTTTTTCTGAATAGGATATTTCCTTTACAAATGGCACATACCCCAGATTTGGACTTTTTTTTCTCATTACAATTTTTTGATTCAAGCAGTTAATGCCAAGATGACAGAAAGTGATACACTGTGACCTCTATCCTGCCAGGAGGAGGCTGGGACTTGATGCAGAATTTTGGACTTGGAACAAGCACTCAGATACTGTGGTGATTATTTCACACTGATTACTGTTCTTTACTGCTGGTATTATTCTCCCTGACTGGTTAACTTTTCCCATCTATGTGCCTCTTCCATCAAGGTAAATTATTAAACAATTCATTTAGTTTGCTTGAGGGCTGTTGGTTTGTTTTGGGGTTGTTTTCCCTTTCCCAGAAATACATTCAATTTACCTTGCAGCAGTGTGCAGCAGAAATCACAGTGCAATTTCAGGAGGAGTTAACAGGCAAGAATTGCACATTCTTCACATCTCACAGAACTTGATAATAAGTTATTATTCCTCACTCTCAAAGGGACAAACTGAGCCACAAGAAGTGAGAGATATTCTAGTGCTTCTGTAGGCACAATGGTGTGAATTTTTCCAGTGTGGCTCAGCATAACTGTCTTCACTTACATTTACTGCCAATGCCAAGCACACAACATGAGGGCATTAAAGTCCTTTCAGATGTTGATGACTCACACTCTTTAAATATGTCACATGCCCTGACAAATCCACCTTCCCACAGAAGGCACCATATACCATTAGATGAAGCAGATATTTCTAGGCAACCTGACCATGACCATGAAGTGACCCTCATCTATTTCGGATTTATCAAATCATCAGAGGCTCCTGCTCCTGCCAATAAGACTTGGGACAGGTGATTCAAAGGGGTCATTATATAATGATCAGCTGCCTGAGCTAAACTCAGTCAGAACATACTGCCTACAAGGGACTGGGGCTCTTCTTGAGGGAAGAGGAGCCCCCGGGAGCCGAGGAGACATGGAACAGCCAGTGTCCTCTTCTACCCCATCTGAGAAGAGGGAGCCCAGAGACTGTGACAGCCATCAACCAGCCGGGGACCATCAGACAAGGTGAATGAGTCACACCTGGGGTCTACACAGGAAGACCTTTTTGGGAACAGAGGGAGGCGGGGATGGGGACCTCACTGGAGCATAGGTCTGGTGTCCCTCCATAAAATCCCATCAGGAAGTCAAGACAGAAAGACTAAGAGCAACCCTCAATATTTCTCAGTCAGGAGCAGGGACCTTATCCATAGGCAGGGCTTGCTTGGGTGGTAATGGCAATAGAGGCATTTGGGTGCTCTTATGGCCCTGACAGCATCCTTCCCCTTTTCAAGGGCAGTAAATACCAGGGTTAGCCAGCCAGCTTCCACAACACTTTTGTCTTGTACACACACCGGAACACAGGAGGTAATCACAAACATCCGAAGGGTAGCGACTCCAGTCAGCCACCTAACACATCATACTAAATCAGATACCAGATATCAACCACAGTGCCAAAAACAGACATTAAAGGAATGGTCACTCAGCTTCTGCAATTTTATTCCAAAAAAATCCTGGATCCCCAAGATCTAGCAATACAACATTTTACCATAGAAAACCTATAACCCACTTACTAAGCAAAGATGCCTGAGCTGCAATCACAGAAGTACTAATAATGTCAAAATGACAATGTAGAATACAGAGGAGGTACTACTCCCAGACATTTACTCAGTAACCTATCAGGAGTGTTACATATGAATTATGTTGTGAAACAAGAGGTTAACAGTGAAAAAAACTAGCTGAAAAAGAAGTATTGTAGCAGTTTATTAGAAATGTGGGCTGTGACAAACCCTTTATTGTAATTACAAATGGAATAGATTCTATAGCTATGAGGGAGAACTGAAAGCAGATGACTACACAGAAAAGACTCTTTATGGTGTGCTCAGGCACTAAGAACTGCTCAGTCAACAGTCCTTTTCTGTTTAAGTGCTATTTCCAAGTGCTTTATATTTTCCTCTCAGAAACTTACATGATCAAAGCCTGGAGTTAAAACAATGGTTCCACATCAGGCAAGTAGCTAAAGGTAGTTTTCAATCCCTGTATTAGGCATATTCTTTTTCAAAATGTATTACTCATCTAGTTTACCAAATATTCACTACAAACAACTCCAAGCTATCAGTAAGGAGGAAAATGCTTAGATGCCTAACATATCCTGTCGCCTTTGAGAATTTTATAGTGCTATGGTACCTTACCAATTCTGTTGTAAACAGGGACAGCTCAAAAAAAAAAAAAAAAGGCAAAATCAGCAATTAACTTGGGCAACAGACTCTCAAAAGTGCAAATTTCCTATAAAATCAGGACTGATGCTGTCACTGCAGAAGAAGGGTGAGACTGCCTGGAGCAGGCAACTCCACAGGCTCAGCTGCTCCCCAGTCTCTGATCTGCACCGCCCCCTGCTTCCTCACCCTCCCTTCCCCATCCTCTCTCTCTTCAGAAGCCACCTGTCCTTCCAGGGGCAAATCCTGCTATGGCTGACACTGCCCAGAAGACCAGAGCAGGTTCTTGGCGCAACAGGCAAGAACCACCACACCGAGTTTGGGGTAAATCTGCTGATGCGAAAGCAGCCTTCAGTGATGCCACGCAGCATGCTGCTGTAACCTCAGCAGTAACTGACTTGGCAAATTTCTTTTCCAGACAATCTAGCTCAAAAATGGCAAACAGACTCTCTTTCTGTGTTGTTTACTTGCTAGGAAGCATAGAATAAATGAGGCATGCATGTGCATGTGCACCACTTTTGTATATTGGGAAAGTTACCTGTCCTTCACTTTCTCATTTATTAAACTCTTACTTTGACAGGTTCTTGCACACATGCTTGGACAAATTTTAGAAGTATCATCAATCTAACTGCAGCTGAGTTGCTCTCTCACCCCCTCCCCCCCCCGTTCAGACTTTGACTGAACAGTTTCTTTTAATAAATGAGTGATATGGCTGAGTGTTATCAACCTACTGTAACATTTAATAGATATTCATAACATATATTAATCATGAGCAAGTTTACAAAGGATTCAATGCTGCAAGGTGTGGAGAACACTTGATTCTCCTTGAAGTCAGTAAGAGCAGAAAGGATGAGATTTTTGTCCTTCCAGGTTCTGCATTACAAATGCCAAGTCTTCCTTCTGGTCGTTAAAAAAGTGAGCACAGCTTTTTGAAGCAATGCATGCGCCATATAGTCAGTTTGTTTTACCAGTACCCTGTTTGTGGACAGAAAAATCTATTTTTGTTTTAGAAGTTGTACTACAAACAAAAGTCTTCCATCAATTTTATCAGAGGTACAGAAATCTGCCCTCTAGCAGAACTTTCTGCATTTTCTCTGGCCACTTTGAATCACAGCAACATCACTTGGCCTATAAACACCCACATAGAAAATCACAGTTTTCACATTCCTTTCCACATGCAGAACTCAGAAAAACTTCATGAATTAAAAACCAATCAAGTATATAAGAATAATACAGCTTCGTAAAATTTAGCAACCTATTAAAGTGAAATAAAGAATTACAATTAAGATTAACGTGAGACAACTAGAATGAATTTCAATCAGATTTATTTCAAAGGTACATGGGATCCTGTTCATCATTTATATGAAATTATCAAATCTAACCTCATTACTGTTATTTCTTCCCTATATTGGGATTTTAAAAATAAAGTTCCAATTCCTAACATAAAATAGTAGGGAAAGCAAATAAGAATGTTTAATCCTAATAAAATACTGTTTGTTGATACTGTTTTTTACAACAGGAAGATGGCACAGCTGCAATAGACATAACTCTGTTCACTAAATATCTACCAATTTATCTGGTTTGTTAACAGACATATTCATGCCATGATGGCTGTTCAGCCACTTCTTGACATCATATTGTAATGCTATATATTTCACAAAAGATTACAAAAGATGCCACCCAAATTCTGTATACCACAGGAGATGATGCTCTCTTCCTCCAAACAGTATCATAGTTCTGTAGTTCATTTCCGTCTTGAAAAAAGTGATTTTCAGTACCATCTGCAGACTTGCAGCTTAGGTATCATAATTTGCTTCTTCACTTTCAAACTGAAGAGGTTGCAGGTAAGGTCTTATATCTCCACAGATTATATTGAACAATAAACCTTTTATCTGAGAGGAAGTTTTGACTAGTGAGCACCTTCATCATAAGCAGTACTGAGATGCAATTGTCTGAATATCAGAAAACCTAAGTGGTTTTCCAGCTACTTCATTCTTCTGAACATTTCTGAAAGAATTTAAACATTATAAGCAGTATATACTTTCTCTTACATCACCAGAGTTAGTGAAAAACCACTGGAAAGCAATTGTCATGTCTTAGGAATGGCACTCCCCAGTGCAGTGCCTTCTCCACCCCCCAAACAAGACTTTCTGAAACCAGACACCATTTGCTTGCTCCCCATCCCATGCCCTCCCCCTTCCCACTCGGGGGATGGAATTGAGAACTGGAGATACAAAAAGGTGAAATTTACAGGTTGAGATAAGAACAATTTGCAGGATACAGCAATGAGATAAGAAAATGAACAGTAACAGCAACAATATTAATAAAAAGAGGTCATAAGACAAAGAAACTATTTACACAGAAAAAGCACTACAAAATTCCTTTCCCCCCCCTCGGTCCCCCCGGTACTTCTGCCCCTTGCAAGTGTAAGATAGTATCGAAGAAGACATCTTCCCAGATACTACTAAAATAAGCCAGTCCTGCCCAAAACTAGTTCACCAACACAGCTGTTTACTTTTCCAGATGGCTGAAGATTGAACCTAAAACTAGGTAAAAGCCTAGGAATGGAATACTTGGGCAGCTGAAGGAGGCAACACTATAGCCCCTGACCAGTGTGACTAATTATATTAAAAATATTTTACTTTTGCTTCTTATGCTTATTTGTTTGCAATGTTCTGTTACAATTGTTTTGCCTCCATAGCTCATGATGAAATGTCAAATTAGACGATACTGTAAACTTGCAAAATATTTAACAGCCATGAAAAAGATTTTATTTACCCTCTTCTGGCTTCCGTATGTTAATGTTTCCTTGTCTCCTTCAACATAATCTAGGCTTTTTTAGGGGTTCTTTACCTCTGGACATGCTTTCAAATCTCACTATGCAAATCCAGTACATGACACATAAACAAAAAAATATATTTGAGTTATTAAATGATAATCCTGAATTCTTTCCAAGAAGGAGTTAGATACCCAGTAATAGAAATCAGAACTGTTAACTGAGAATCAATTTTCCAGCTGTCAGTTCAACAAACAACAATGGAAGTTTTTTAATCAATTCAGTTGGCTACCTGATGTTTCCTTCAAAAAGAGGCATTCTTCCCATGACAGGTTCTTGGGAGAAAGCATGACAAAACCCATATACATGGGCAGAATGCCTGTGACAGGAGACATCCTACTAGCAACAGCCTCTGGAAGATCCCAGCTCTGATGCCCTGCAAGGGGGTCAAGCAGGAAGTAGAAGGTATGCAGTGCTGATTGAGAGAGGAAATAGGGGAACTACAGTCACAGTGAGCAGAAAAAAACAGATGGTGCCAGTAGGCTGTAGGATTGTTGATTTTGGTTTGTAATTACAACTGGCAATCATTTTGAACCACTGCTGCTTTTTTATATTATTCCACTTTGATTGCAATTACCAGCCAAAATCAACAATCCTATTAATAGAGTTCAGAGTCTTCTGATGAAACAGTTAAACTCCCAAGTGTTTGCAACCAGATCTTACAAACCTGAAATTTAACTGGAAAACTTATTAATAAGAAACCTTTTTGGATCATAAGTTGTATGCCAATGTATTCATAGCCTAGAACCACGAGAGTAAGAAGGCTACAGTGAGCATAGTTGAAATTTTCTTTTGGAAGCTGAATTGCAGTCAGCAAAGGCAACGCTTACCACAGTGCAAACAATTTCATGCACTATTTTGCTGTAGAGGCTAGTTTAAGGCAAATGAATGTCTCAGGATGAACCAAAGCCTGAGGTTTTCCAAAGCAGTGAAAATTTTTTAAAAGATCATGTCTGACTTCTACCTCATTGAAAACCGTGCCATGTATACAATAAAACTCATCAAATTTCTTAAGCATTTGCAAGTAGGGCAGGGATATTTTGAAGTCCACCTACTAGGCTCAGCCAGCACCACAGGCTCACACAATCCATTAAGCATGTGAGATGTGATCATGAGCACATAAGTGGAAGTCAAGCCAAATTAATCTCTTTTTTCTGCTAAATAATGTCTTTTACTTCACAGTTGCTCTTGAGAAGGAATTTCATCTTGAAAGAAAAACAAAAACAGACTCAGGAAAATAGTTATAGAAAATCATACTGAAATGACCTCAAGAGGACATCTAATCCTTCTCCTCACTGAACTATACCCAAGCCATGCCTGACAGACAAGTTCCTCAGGCAAAGATTCCACAGCTTTTCACAGATTGCGCTAAAGTTTTTCTGTCTTTGTTCTCATTATATTTTTCCTAACTTTCATCAAGAATCCTCATTACACCAGTTAAAGCCTGTTATTTCTCATTCTATCAATAGAATGTGAAAGGAACAGTTTCCCATCCTCCTTTAAGTGGTGTAAAGACTGTTATGTTTCCTACTAATGTTTTTCTTTCTTTACTTAACCATCCCAATTTCTTAAGCCTTTCTTCATAAATCACATTTTCTGCTCCAACAATTGCAGTTTTCAACAATCTCTCCAGTTAAGCCAGGTATTTGTCAAAAGTTAGTACTCAAAACTGGGCATAATATTCCAAATCAACCTTTACCAAAACTTAATAGACCAGGAGATGATTTCACATACCCTACGGGTAATACTCGTGTGTAATTATCCTATTAACTCACAACAAAATTACTTTTTCTTATCCTGTTCAGTAGGTGATTCACTGTGACGGGAGATTCAGCCTAACCTCTTATTCTCCAGTGAGGAGGATACTCAATTATCCACTCTTATTCTCTCTCGCTATGGATGTAAGAAGATTATTCCTGTCCAAGCACAATATCTTGAAATTCTTCTTGTTGAACTGCTGCCTTAGACTGCATCTTTAACATGTCAAATTCTTTCTCAAGACTAATCCTGTCATACAGTATGCTCCTCAGACAGTATCCTATGAAAGTTCACCAAAAATACTGAAAAGTGATAGTGAGCTTTTGATAACTTTTTAATGCAGTTTTCCAAACAGAGTCCAACTAGTCTTATTACAATTAAATCTATAGAGTGCTTTCCTAGCTAGTTTATAAAATGTCATGAGAGATAAAATCAGAATTTGTCAGGAGAACGCAGCATGTCATAACCTGTTCTTTTCTATCTATAAGGGTAGTTATTATTTAGTTCCAGAAAGAAATTAGACGACTGACATAACCTGGTTTTGGCAAACCCATAATGGCTGTTAATTCATCTCCTCATCATCCTCCAGATCTTTAAAGATACTTTGAATATTTGTTCCAGTATTACTCCAGAAATGAAAGCCTAGTAGACCACTCTATGATTTTTAGTTCCTCATGTCACCGTTTTTCAAAGACAGACATTGTGATTTCTCTTTTCCAGTCTTCTGGAAGCCTACGCATCTTCCAATAATTATCAAAGATAGTCACTAGTAGATCTATGGTTGTTTCTGCAAGGCTTTGCATCCCAGTGAACTTCCTGAGACATTACATTTGTTTTCTTCCTGAAAGCACCCAAGAGCTAAATATTCTCTAAATAGCCTATCACCAATCTTATTATTTTCTTCTGAGGTTAACTTTGTTAAATTTATGAGCACAACTGGCCCCTTTAGTGAAGACTGATACACAAAAACCCCCCAAACACTAAACTTGTCAACTATCTCAATCTCGACTTTTGTCATCTTGTTTTATTATTATTTAGTAGTGAATCCAGTTTGCTCCTTGGTGTTTTCCTTGCTTCTAACATATTTGTGGAAAGTTTTCTTGTTAGCCTTTCTGTCCCTTGCTTCTTGAACTGGGTGATTGTAGAGAATGTGGTAACTGAAGCATTGACTCAAAGAGCTGGTGTAAGAAGCACAAGGTACGTCGCAGTACTTTCAAGTGCAATTCCAGTCAGCTGGAGTGAGTAGCTGCACAGCAGCCTGACTTGCAGCAGCCACTGGCATTTAAGGGGTATAAATGTTCACAAGTGGAATGAGACCTGGGATTATGTCACATGCCAAGAAGAGCCACAACCAAAGACATCAGAAGAACAGACAGCACCCTAAATATACATCACAGTATCATCTCCCTTCTTCTCATGTGCACATTGGAGGTCAAATATAAGACTGAAAAGTGGGGTAAAGAAGCATTCAGTGGGCTCATTGCAGTCTGCACCTTGTGAGACATCCCACCCTGTCATACCTACCTGCAGCTGCCCTTGCTGCACCTGCTGATGACTGCAGGCACTGTCATCCTGCTTCTGCCCAAAGCCCCAGGCAGACCCAAAGGTGGACCAAATGGCTCCATTTCTCTGTTTTCTTCTCAGTTCCTCAGTCTGTAAGTAATGAAATCTCTTCACCATGCCTCCCCCTTTCTCCGAGAAGTGCAATTGGAGCTGTGTCAGGGCAGCTAGTCCTTTCTTTGCTCTGATTGAATAATGAAAGGATGAGAAACCAAGACTAGCAACTTTTGAGATTAATCCCCCTTCTGTTCTCAGCTGTCAGACTTACTTATTTTTTCCTTTTTTCAGCTAAATCAGGTCATTATACTACAAATCTTTACTCTGAATGAAAGATTAAACTCAGGTATTTTATTTTCATCAGGGCATAATATTCAGTACAGATTAATTGGCTAGAGTTTCATCTGGATATTTGTATGGGGCGTCCTATCAAATTCCACTAAAACTTTATTGACTCTTTCCATTTTTTTGAATTCCTTAGGATCTTACTGTAGTAGACTCCTGGCAAATGGAATCTTTCACTCAATTATACCTATTGCTACATCTGAGATGTCATGTTTTCATGAAACCTCTTTAAATAATCAAGAGAATTAAAAGGTCTTCAGGGCTACCTTGTAATAAAAACAGTACTAGAAAAGAAAAGATCCATAACCTAAGTGTTTGTCCTTGACATAGTATTTTTTTCTACAATGAGAAGGAAAAAAGTGGAAGGGGGAAAAAAAAGAAGCAGTAAATAAGAAAAGGCTTTCAGACTACATTTAACTGCTTTGAAGCCAACAATAAACTTACCACAGTTAAACCAGAAGACCAACAAGGCATAAGGTCATCAAAACCAAGGCTCATTGAGCCAGTGTATTTGGATAGATGCCATTTCCACTTTGTCAGTACAAAGAGTGCTATACTGAACAGAGAGAACAGAGTTCATGCTGACATAAAATTAAAACCAAAAAACATCAGTCTATTATGATGATCTCATGAGAAGCAGGCAGGTTTGTTATACATTAGTAAACTCTCTGGTGTGACTATTGAATCTACCTTGATGTTTCTTACTTTACTGATTACTTTATTGATAGTGTCTTCTTTTAAAAGACATTATCACAGAGGGATCGTATTTTCTCAATTGAGAAAAACTGGCTTTGTGCCACTTGGGCTCTACCAAAAATCGACCCAACAGTAGCTTTGGGATTTAATTTAAACAGAGAGAGACAAAGCATGACAAAAGCACAGGGCATAACAACCCAACATGGGCTTCTGCTAACAAACAAATCTTTGCTGCTACAACACAACAGAGTATTTCTAGACTTAGTGTTTCTGTTCATGTTTTGCTTTGTTTTCTCTTAAAAAATATTATTTAGAAGTAAAATCCTACTATAAAATTCTCCTTCAAAGCTAATAAAAGGCAATGGGACTGACTGATATTTGGAGCCATTGAAAAGTTATGTCTTATATTAATGCCTAAAAATATTTATGAAGCATTTCAGGTTATTACTCCCAGAGATACCAGATTTTCATGATATAAAAGTCATGGGAGGAGTTCATATCAGAATAGGTCCTGCACAGGCTATTTTGTTGATTCCTTTGCTTCATGAATGGATAGCATTTCAGACACATTTTTAGTATATGCAGTGCAAAGGTAAGCTTAGTCCTTGTGCTCTATGATACAGACAATCCATTGACTTCGGGCAGGAAATCCTAATGAGAATTGCCAGAAATACTGCTTGGATCAGCAGTGGCACTAACAAGTTTGAAAGGTACAAGGCAAGCAGTGTCCTCTAAATGTGGAAATCTATATCTCACCTCTTCTTTGGGTTACTCATGTCTTGTCTGATTAATATACTTCTGGAGGGGTTTTTTTTTCAGTTTTCTCCTGTGGTTGAGCTTAGTTTCTCTTGCACAAACCACTGCTGGGAAACAAAATATTTCATCATGAGAAACATTCAAATAGGAAACAGAACAAGTAACAGCAGTCCCAGTGACAGCAATGGCAAAGCATTGCTCAAAGGATGATGCTGGGCAGGGCCTGGAGATTCAACAATGGCACCGCAAAGTCACTGCTCAAGTAGGACTGGGGAAAGCCACAAAGACCACCAGCATGTATGATTCTAAAAAACCAAACCAGCATTTGCATCCAAAGCAATGAGGGCCTTTATCACCAGTGAGTGAGTGAACCACAGGGAGGAATAACTGAGGAAACTAGGGTGGAGTCCTAAGCAGCCTGACCTAGTGGAAGATGTCTCTGTCCATGGCAGGGGGGCTGGAAGAAGATGATCTTTACAGTCCCTTCCAACCCAAATTATTCTGTGTTTCTCTATTACTCTGAGCTGGCTAAATGCCACTCAAGATATCCTGAACCTGAATAAGCACTCTTCAGCTAGAGCAAGAGCAGGTTGCCCTGTTTCCATCTCATAGGCACATCTAGGAACAGTCCTGACACATGTCAAAGTAATTGCAGTTTCAAATGCACCCTAGAGAGCACTAGATTGCAGTGATATTAACAAACAGCCCAGCAAGCTCTGAAATCCTTTAGAAACTTGTGGGATTTGTGGACCTAACAAACTTGCTTGCCTTTGAACATCTCAGGCAGGCAGGCAAACATGATGCCACTATCAAAAATGCCAAATCAAATTGAAACACTACTGAAAACTTCATAAAAGTCAGTAAGGAAATCCTTCTTCTGTTTATTATTAATGGTTGCAAGATAACCTTTATTTATAGTGCCTTGGAGACTTATTCAATAGGATGTAGTGACACTAATGGGAAGGATTATTTATTGTTTATACAGTTGCTTAAAGATGAAGGCACTGCATAAATACCCTGGAAAGTATAATTCCATAAAAAAGTCTCTTCATAATGCATCAAAATACTTCCCGCATCAAAGTTATTCTGGAGTCACTCTTTGCATCACAAGCAAATTTTGCAATGCTCAGAAGGCCTGACTGTATCCTTTCTCTCACAGCATCTGATATGCAGTCAATGTAAGAAAATCATAGTTTCTATCTGGTATTCATGTAGTGCCAATAATCTGCAAGGCATATTGACATCTTTTGAAAAACCAAGGAAGCTGTGGGCTTGTTTGACAGAATTTTAAAAAGAAAGTTTCAAAAGGTACATTAATAGACCATAGAACTTGAATTCAGCTGTGATAAAATGGTATGATAAGGACTACATAAGCAACAAAAACCTCCCCATTTTGTGTAAGCACATTAAAATATACCGTGTTATTACTAGCTTGTGCATGAGCTCAGAAATATCTTAAATAATAAAAGACACACCTGTGTATATAATTTCCAATACAAACGTAAAAATGCACTTAGGCACCCAAGAGGCAGGTCAGACAACACAGAACACAGCGCAAAACCTCTGGTTATCGCCTTCAACTCTTACTCTTTCACTATTGTCACTGGTACCCCAAGCAAATACATTGATCACAGGATAGTTTCCACCACTTCTTTTCTCACTTTACACCAAGACTACCAACAACAGTGTTTTAGTGATCAGTTAGATGTATGAACTATTCATATGATCTACAACAAAGCGATTCATGCCAGAAATCACTCACACTGGAAGGACCTACTGTATGCCCCATGAGCCCTTTTGTCTTGTGTTCTGTGCATTAGGCTTTTGTGAAAATATGGCTTATTCCATTCTTTTATGTCTACTGAATATGAATTTTTATATATTTGAAGCCTGTTATACCAAACACAGCTGAAATCATTCCCCATCATGCATCTTTTTTCTCTAAGTTCCAGGTCCCAGGGTCCAACTTTTCCCAGAGATAACGTGCAGTCTAAGCTAGTTTTCACTGAATCAATAACCTCTAATCAATACAGCATCTCTAGAGGTTGATTTTAAACACCTATCCCTGGATGAAATAAACCTGTCTCGGGAGGCACCCATTCCTCTGTGTCCACTGCAGAGTTGGCCGCTGAGACCAGGCACCTGTCTTCTGGTGTCCAGCTTCAGGGAGACTGAGTGCCACCATCTCTGGGGTCAACTGAACTAAACCACAGCAGTATTTAGCCCAAAACCTATTACTGCTTCAGAAACTAAAAGTTTGGGAAGCTGAAATGCTGTCTTTCTGAAGCCAGTAAATTAATCATAGAATCATAGAATGTTTAGGGGTTGCAATGGACCTTAAAGATCATCTAGTCCCAACCCCACTGCCATGTGCAGAGATATCTCCCACTGGATCAGGTTGCTCAAGGCTTTATCCAGCCTGGCTTTGAACATGGCCAGGGCTGGGGCATCTACAACCTCCCTGGCTTCAGGGAGGTTTAGGCCTGTTGCAGTGTCTAACCACACCTCACATTTTTTAAATGGAGGGTTGGGAGAAAAAAATGTCAATATTTTGTGGGAGAGATGGAAACAGAACAAAGAATCTTGGCTTTTCCTGCAGAAAGCAATCCTCAGTGATATAACTCCTCAGAAATCTTTTGTATGCTGAGAAAGATTTTCCATTAAACTTTTCTGGGCAAATCCATCTGGGGCGTATTAAGACAAATCTAGTTATACTGATCTATTATTTCTGTCTGAGCACTTAGTTTTCTTCAATTTAAAAACAACATAAGGGAGTAGGAAAATCTTTAAGCAATGAGACATGACATAATATACCATGCTGTACTGTTGATTAATGTGTATCCCAGGTGGATGGGGAGTAAGATAAGTGCCTACACCACATGTGGTGAGTGCATTAATCAATATTAACGTGTATTAACAGGTACAGAGAGAGGGTACTGAAGAAGAGCTGGTTTTGGAGCACAATCCTGCTGTGATGGCAGTAGGAGATTGAATCTCCTTGACACAAGGAGTCAGCCCGACCTCTGAGGCTGTGACCTTAGAAAAGCACGTGCATTTGATGGAGAATGCACATGCTTTTCTGCAGAAGCTAAAAGCTTACATGGATCCAGGGAGAGGCAGGGCAAGTTCACAGATCAGAAATATTTTCAGGCTGTAAATTCAAAGAAACATCTCCAGGTCAGGAAGTCTCTGAGTTGCAAATGATTCAAAGCAGGGATAGTGCCTAAGGAAGTATCACTTATTGTGCACCGTGTTTTTATCCTCTTTCCTAGATACCTCCTTTTGATGGCCATCAGTGACAGGGCAGAGAGCTAGAGAGCCATGTGGTATAACCCCATTTAGTGGTCTTATAGTCTGGTGATTTATGTCCTAAATTTACAGTGTACAACGAGTCCCTATTAAATCTGTGCAAGGTGTTCAACATTCAGAGTGGAGCAGCATATGCAGCTGCATGCATGTCCACTGAACAGCACTGAGACTTAGGTAACTGCGTCACTGCAAACCCTGGCAGGAATTCAGCATGATCTTCTACCACAGAGACCTGATACCACCAAATGTACTGCCAGTGATGCAGCAGCTCCCTTGTGAAAGCTCTGGTGAGGCACGGAGCCTTGAGAGCTACTGCCTGCCTGTAGGTAGAAAACCAGCCAAGAGACATAGGTCAGTGCACTACGGGGTTCTTCAGGAACCCCCCAGCACCACTGCTCCAGATATAGGAGAGGACTGGGATCTTCAGGAATGAGGCAGCAGCACTTGCTCTCCACAGAGTTCAGAAACATCCCCATTTTCCACCCTGCCAGACAGAGACCTTTTAACACAACTGCCATGTTAGGGAAACCAAAGAAAGAACAATAACATATTGCTTATTGGAGCATATTAACAGGCCTCACAGCAGTCTCATTATGACTGTTAAACTTTTGCTCAAGATACTGAAATAAACATTGCTTTTATTTATGGCCTCCTCTCTAGACTCTCCGTTACTTCCAGCCCCTCCTACCAGCACAGCAACCAGAGGTTCAACAGCCCAACAGCCAAACAATGCTGTCAACTGCCTACTTTCACATTAAATTAAGCTTCTCTAATGCTTCTAATTTAATGTATTAATGCACCCAAGAAAAGGAAAGATTTCGGGTTGGCTTTTTTCTGATCCATACAGTCCTGTGTTTCAAAATCTTTTCTGAGAGGCTGAGGTGGCTTTTCAATTATAATTTCAACGGATAAGTTAACCAACATATTTGAATGCTGATTATTTTCCAGCACTATAATTTTGAATTTGAAGAACGTTCTATTTTAAAGGTGAAGAAGTCTAAAAACTGCACATGGCAGTAAAACATGTCAGCTATGTTTCATCCTTTGTCTCCACTGTAGGCAATACGAGGGAGCATCTGTAGCTTACATCCAGCTATTAGGATCTGGCCCTGTGTTGATCAATAAAGACCTCACGACTTTACAGTTCCAAGCCTTAACTACTCAGCAGACAGCCTGTAATTTCAGCAAGGGAAGAGAGCGCCTGCAGGTGTTGAATTAATGTACCATGAAAGCAGAACTCTGCTGTGTTTCAATGGAGTTAAAATCAGTCTTCTCTGCTATTCCTGGCAGTATTCAGCTCCTAGTATATTTCTGACTTTGGATACATAGGCTACCCAATAATTTTGTCACATCTTGAAAATAGAGCAGGGAGAAAAATCCATTTAGAGTCTTACAGCCATAGGTCATATTTACCATTTGCTAAGAGACTATTGTGTTGTAAAAGGAGCCTGCTTCTCCAGTCCCACCACAGAAGGTTTCTTTCACCTCACTAAAACTCTCAGAAAGGAACTCAATAACAAAAAAGTCACTGATTTCTCAGGAAAATAATTTTAAACTGTGATGTTAACCAAAAAATATCCTCACTAAAAGTCAACCCTTGGGAAAAATATGTATTTTGAAATAAAAATGTTTTAATTATATTTTTTAAATTTTAAAATAAGAGCTGAAACATTGTACTGAGTATTTTCAATGCCACTGATCCCGCTGACTTTGGATGAGAAAATTGACATAGGCAGTGAAGAAAAGCCATCACCAATGCAGCTGTTTTTTAAGCAGACACCTGCTTCAGCTATGCCTCTGTGGGTCACACTGAGTTGCCGTTCCATATGTGTGACATTTCTGAGGCCAGATTGCAGCTTCATCTCCCAGTACCTCAGTAAAGCTGAGAAAATTTAGATGTCTTACTAAGGCCATGTTGACACCTGTCTCCACTCCTAACCTGTGCCACTGAGTCACCCCATGGGGAGAAAGAGGAAAACCTTCAGTACTGAGGTGGAGATGAAGACGTCTGCTCAGTATTTTGAGTACAGCTGCTCTGTTCCCTGGAGCAAGATTGCACGTCCTGACTAGGGCTAATCATCAAGGTGAGCTGATGTAGGCAGCTGCCTCAGGCAGCAGGCTGTCAGGTGGAAATCAGCCTTTGCTGTGACTACAGCTGGAAACATGAAGGACAGCAGCTACTTCTGGGTGGGAGAATGAGGAGCCTTATTCAAGAAACAACTACCATTCCCCTCTTCCTCTCTGCAATGATAACCCAGGCTCCCCAAGGCTCTCCCTCTATTTTCTCCACCTTAGTTTTACCTCTCTCCTTGCTAAGAAATCTCAGATGCAAAGAGACAGACTGTCCCCAGGTAATTGCTACAGATTTTGGTGTCCCAGTGAGTGATACAGCTTATGCTACCTGTGACCTTCTGCAAAGCCAGGCCAGGCCAAATGTTCTAGCTAACAAAACTACTCATTGTGTCAGTCCCCTAATACACACTGGAGCTCACAGCCTTCTACAGTCAGAACAGTGCAGGTTGGAAGGGATCTCTCAAGGTCACCTTGTCCAACATGCCACTTGAAGCAAAGCCACCACAAGCACTACATCAGCTTTGCCGATCTAAGGCAAACATCCGACAATAGAGATCACACAATCTTTCTAAGCACCCTGCTGCAGCGCGGCACTTATGGCAAAAGCTTTTTCCTAATGACAAACCTGACTGCAGTCTCTTGCTGCTGCCCCTGGCTGTATGACCTGGCACCACTGTCAAGCACTGCAGTTGTATCATCTCTGTGACTGGCCTCCAACCAATCTACCTTGTCCTAGGTACAACCTCACCAGCATGGACTGGGGAAGAGTTATTTTCCTCTGTCTACCTGCCACACTCCTCCCAATGTACCCTGCGTGATGTGCCTCCCTTTCAGTGAGGCTGCACTGTCACCACCTATTCCTTTTGGTATCCACCCAGTCCTTTTCAGCAGAGTTACTGCTTGGACAATCAGCTCTCAGTATTATTGGTGAGCTTATTTTAAGTAGAGGAGCAGATCAAGAATAAAAATATGCAAAACACATCCATAGGAGTTCAAAAATAACATGTTCAGTTCCCATTATCCACTTGTTCTCCCTTCTGTACTCACACTGCCCACACTAGGCTCTGCCCTATGTTATTATTAAATTCAGCTGTTGGAATTGCCAGTACCAAAGCATCCACAGATGCTTTTAAAAACAGGCTTAAAATCATGATGTTCCCAAATGTAAATGGGACAACTATTTTGGCTTGATCATTATTTATACATGTTCATATAGCCAGAGTGTATTAGGATAAGAATATATATGCAGGGTAGGGGAAAGAGTCCCCAGTATATTTCCCTGCTATGTCCACACAAGCAAGAAGTGCAGCCCAATAAAGGGGCATTTTTTGAGCGAAACAGTGCTGAAGACTCACTTTACATTTTATCAGAATTTCAGGGCATTTTACTTCTGACTAGCTCCAGTCTATTCCTATGGATTTGATCAGCCATGAACAAAATGAATTAGGTACAAACTGAGAGCACATCTTTCATTTTACTTTCATGTACTCCAAGACATCCCTACAATGTGACTCAAATATTGTAAACTGTAAAGATAATGATTTGTGCTCCAGAGGTACTCTCCTGATTTGAACTAAAATGCTAGTGCAGAGACACAAGGGTTTCTTTGTGCACTTCCTGACCCTACTCCTTGTCTCTCAATAGCAAGAAAATTACAATCATTTAGATTGGAAAATACCTTAAGAACATCAAGTCCAACCTTTAAGCCAGCACAACCAAGTCCACCACTAAACTATGTCCCTAAGAGTCACAGCTACACATCTTTTAAATACTTCCAGGGATGGGGACTCCACCACAGGGCAGCCTATTAAGGGAAAGGAGAAAGGCATGTATTGCATGAAAAATACTTGTGGTAGAACGCAGGCATTCTGACTGAAAATAATATTTAAATTCTATCAATGTGGGTTTCATTTTACTTTCCCCAACTTGAGCTTGGTTTGTTCTCAATTACTCATTTTGCATCATTCAAAAAGAAACAAAACAGATAAGAATGTTAAATATAATTATATAAAATGCCTTACTCTGAGGCCCTGAGAATCACTGTGATTAAGAGAAAATTTCAGATGTTCAATACCATTTTCTTTATCTCATGCCTTTAGTTCTAGAACCATTATTGTTTCCTTCTCTGCCTCATGTCTCTCATTGCCCCTTTTTTGCAGCACATATTAGTGCAAACTTCCCTCCTTCCTGAAGCATTTGAAGGTTGCTCAGTTTATTTACATCTAGTAGTACATTAATACTTTCCACTGTGCAATATGAGGTCTTAGCTAATCCTTGGACACTAATTTAGTTGAATAGGATAGTTACAACTCTCTGACATTGTTAAAGTTAATGACCTGATACTTTACAAGATAAGAGACATTTCAAATCAAATTGATTGTATTAATAGTTTTATTGAGCAACATTAACAGAAGTGTGTTGTGTCACAGTGTCCTCAAGCAAAGCCTTTATTGGCACATTAATGGTGACAGAATGTCCAAATCCATAGTAAGAGACACTTCTTATTTCTATAAAAGACAGTTATGGATAGCCTAAAATTCTACATTAGAAAATGGTAACTATCCCACTCTGCTTGAAAGCCCTGTCTCCTGTGGGAACGTATGGATAACTGCTGCATGCAAATCACCCCACTTTATTGAGAGATTCTCTATGTTTCCAGCTTCTCGTGCTAGAGAAGAGGAATATCTAGTGGAAATGGGATGAATGAATTTGCTTTTGAGGTCCTGAAGCATCTGGGAGACCAATTGATATTAGGAAAAGGGGGAGGTAACCAGCATCTTGAAAAATAAGACTTATTCTAAGCAATGATATTAGAGCATTTCAAGTCTATATGATGAGTGTGAAGAGGTGCTGACTGTTCTTCTCTGCTGATGGCATTAGTTCATCTCTACCGATAGCAGCCTGAATTGCACATCATCCCCTCAGTGTTAGACACCACAGTAGTCACAAGTCTTATACTAGGCAAATACACCAAGGAGACTGATTACCACATACAATGATAGAATCATAGTATCATAGAATAGCTTGGGTTGGAAGGGACCTTGAATTTCATCTATGTCCAATTTTCTTGCCATGGGCAGGGACACTTTCCATTTGACCTGGTTGCTCAAAGCCCCATCCAACCTGGTCTTGAACACTTCAGGGATGGGGCACCCACAAACCTGTACAACTCAGGTGTCTCACCACTCTCACAATAAAGAATTTCTTCCTAATATCTAATCAATATTTACACTACCACTCCAGATGGATATTTTGGATGAGCTTTGGACCTTGTAGCACTGGTCTAAACTGTGGCTTGCAAGGGCTTGAAGTTTACACCTTGTGATCTTTTACTGTGTTTTCAAATAAAAGTGCCAGGCAGTCTGTGGGATGTGGCAAGCGTGCCCATAACCCACTGAAGCAAAAGGCTTGTGAAGCATTGGTTTGGAGGTGTAAGACTTTATCAAATTGTCTAAACAGCCTTTTGTTACATGGAGTTTTGGCACCCTGCTAGATCAACAAATAGAAAAGGCAATAGAGACCATCCCAACTAATAGAGTAAAGAAGCCCACATGGCAAACACTTCTGCCATTTCTTCTGTGTTATGCTGCTTTCTCCCCAGGTATAAATTATTTCCTGTGCCTACAATTTTCAAGAGAGAGCCTTTGAAACAGTGTATGATGCAGCAAAGTTTGACAGGAATCCAGCAAGGTGGGCAGATGAAAAACGGAGGCAGCAGCAATCAGGGGAGAACAGCAGACAATTGTTCCACAGCCGAATTGTAAGCCTGCATTTGTGAACTAAAAAATCTATCTCAGATAATTGACATTTATTTGATTGAAACAGCAGGGTGCCTTTCATCAGAATGGGAGGAGACCATATGGAACAACAGTATGAGTGCAAATAATGTTTGTCTGCTGAGTGTGTCAATGTGTTTAGAGATTATTCATCGGGCTCTAGGGATTCCAGTATGGTAATGTTTCAGCTAAATTAGAATCAGATTAATTGCTCTAATCTAATGGAAAGACAATGTTTATCAAATTATTGCTCCTTCACCACATGATATTGTGGTGTCATTACTCTTTGAGTTAAAAAAAAAAAAAAAGGCTCTCTTGTATCACATCTGCTCATGAGCTCCTTAACAGTGCTGATTTCTGCACAAGAGAGTTAGTGCAGTTCATAACTCTATGAAGAAATTAACAAATTAGAGTGAAAGTTTGGTAGAAGACAAATTCTCCATACTGTGACTAGACTAAACTACATTATTGGAATGACTTTGCCTTGTTTTGGACTTGGGCTTTTTTTGGAGGAACTTTATTTTTGCTCAAATTTTGCTACTTTTCTTGTCTGTTTTAAATTTTATTTTAGTGGAATGAGCTTGTTTTTTTCAAAGTAACACTAAAACTGAAACATATAGTAAAAAAATTAATGTTTTCCTCATCTTCTTCCATCTTTTTAAATTTAAATAGCATCTGAAAATTGCAATGAAATGACTAAAAAACTGAGTGTGCAGATAAGATGCCTAACAACCTTCAGATATACTTGCCATTATTTAATGCTTAGGGTCATTTTAGATCATCTGTCAAATGGCAACCCAGAGGAGATAGAGAGCTCTTCAGCTACTTTAAAATGCAATGGAAATCTGCATTTCTGATAGCACTGCGCTGCAAGTGCTGAGCACCTCAGAAAGTCAGATACTCCTTTAATCTTTCCATAGCTTGGATGGTGCAAAAGTCTCCAAAGGTGTCTTTGAAAAACTGATTCCAGGATTTTTACCCTTGGCATTTTAGAACACTTTCAGTATATATTATCCATGTGTCGTGGTTTCGATCCTGGCTAAGTGCCAGGCACCCACGGCAGCCACTCACTCGTTCCCTCCCCTGCCACAGCTGGGCAGATGAGGGAAGGAGAGGGGAAAAAACCAAGGGAATTAACTCAGAGGTCTATGAGTTGAGATAAGGAACCGGGAGAAAACGCTCCAAGGACAAACCAGGCTCAGCTTAAAAGTTGCAAAAGTGAAAATTTATTACTACCTGAGTTAGAAGGAGGATATGAGAAATAAACTAAACCTTTAAAAGACACCCTTCTTTCCACTCCCCACCCCTCCCTCCCTCCCACCAACAGTGCAAGGGGGGCAGGGTGTGGGGGTTCAGGTCAGTCCGTTTCCAAGATCTTCTTCCCCTGCTTAGGGAGAGGAGTTTTTTCCTCTGCTTTTGCCGTGGGGTCCCTCCCACGAAAGACAGTTCTCTGTGAACCTCTGTGGCGTGGTTTTTCTTGTCCACGGAATGCAGTCCTCCAAGGACAAACTGCTCCAGCATGGAAGCAGGGGGCCCCTCTCTCTCCAACCGGGTCTCCCACCTGGACTGCAGTTTCCTCCGACATCCACCCGCTTCAGCGTGGTCACCTCCTTCACAAACTGCGGGACTTTTATCTCAGTCTCTGTCTCTCACTGGGCTGCACCTGCTACGGCTTCTCTGGCATCTACGGCTCCTGCGGCTTCTTCCATGGCTGCTGCGGCTGCTGCGGCTTCCGACATCTCCCGCTCCAATGTTGGCACCTCACCCACGGACTGCAGGTGGCTCTGCATCTCTCATGGACCCCATGGACTGCAGGGGGGACACCCTGCCTCACCATGGGCTCACCACGGCCTGCAGAGGAATCTCAGCTCCAGAGCCTGGGGCACCTCCTCTCCCTCCTTCTTCACTGACCTTGGTGCCTCCATGTTGTTTTCCCTCACATGTTCTCACATCCTCCTCCTTCTCTAACTAAAAGCAGCTGCGTGTGTGTGCATTTTGTTTTGATTTTTCCTTAAATATGTCATCACAGAGGCGTAACTAACCTTTCTAATTGGCCCAAACATGGCCAGTGACATGTCCATCATCTTCAGAGCCATCAGAGATTGGCTCTGCTGGAAATGGTGAAGAACTCCAGAAACTTCTCACAGGAGCCATCTTTATGGCCCCCTCCCTTCTACTAAAACCACAACACCATGTTAAAGCACAACATTAAAATATTAGCCCTTTTAAAATTTAATCTAGTAAGCACAATCCTCAAAAGGGATAGAAGCATGTCCTCTTCTCAAAAAGTGCTAATAAACTCACCAGGAATACCCCTCCATCCTGATTTTCCCCTGTGTTGCCCTGACCTGATGTTGATATTTTTCCACAAGACTTTGTGTATCAAAGCAGAACAATAGAAGACAGTCAGACACTTTGTCTCCGCTTAATTTATAATGGTGAAACTGTGTTTGTGAGGCATTCAGGCTACGTGCTTAAGAGAGCACTGAACAAATATTTTCTAGGCTTCTATAGTAACTAATAGTTTTTCCTGCCTTAAAAGGGTCATATATCCTCTCAAGACATATTTCACTGAAATTCTATTTAATAAAAGTGAATATCTTTGTTAGTCAAGAGTTCATAATGCCTACTAAAATGTATAGTTTCTAAAAGCGGGCCAAATGCAACCGCAAAACTGATTGATTGAACACTGAGCAGAAAGCACTGCTTACACATTCTGTCCCCAGTAGCTTTCTCTCCCAGCTACAATTCAGAAAAAAAAATGCCAAGTTTCTAAGACCAGGACCTGTGCTGGCAGGATATTTGTTCTGCTAATTTGTTGTTTTAGGATTCAGTGTTTCCATAACCCATTTCCCTCCACATGCATTTTTCTCACACATATACAGCTATGTTTTCTGGCCTTCTGGAGAGACAAACTCTCCTTCAATCTTTCTTATTTTTGAGACATTAGAAGTTCATGGCAACTCTCCCACATAAAGCTTTGATTTTCAAGCCTTACTTTATAAAACATAGATAAAAGGTGTAGTGACATGTGCAATGTAAATTGGGCTGCATAAACCAGACACACTCAGAAGCCATGATGACAAACCCCTAGGCACTTGCTTTTTTATGGGTTTCAACACATTTTTAAACCCTTTTTGGCTACCCAGGTTTTTATATATCTGTTTGAAACTAACAGACCATCTGCACTCTTTCCCAGAGTCTTCCCACTACTTTTGAAGTGAGCAAGGCTCCAGAAAGCGCCATGGTGGATGGCAGGCAGACACTTAACTCTGTCATCACTTGGTGCTTGGATCTAACTTCGTACCTTTTGTTCCGAGAGCTCCAGCAATTGCTTCCCTGTTGTTTGCCCTGCCATAGGAGCTGTGAACCGCCAGCCCAGCCACTCCCCGCTGTGCTCCTGAACTCTGTACAGCACAAAGATCCACAGCCATCTCGTGCTGGGCACGGAAACACACTTCTCACAGATACATATAACTTAAGGATGATGCTACTTGCTGAGGAATACTGTGGCTCACTGAATAACCCACATCATAAAAACTCTGTTCAAGAAAAATACACTAGCTTAGTATGGATCTATAAGCTTTGAAATAAAGATGGCTAATCTAAATGCTTAATTTAAATAAATAACTTATTCATGATCTTTAAATTATCCACTACCATTATTTGGAAATGATTTAAAGTAGCTGTAGTCCCACATGGGAGAAATGGTAACATGCTGTCGGGGAAGCTTTGTTGGTAAAATATACGGATTTATCAGTTTTGAAGCAAAAAAAATGCTGTACACATAGGACACTCCATGTGGTAATGAATTAGAAGATTTGCAAACTAGCAGCAGGGGACAGTGTTTCTGAAGAAAAGTCCTTTACTAGAATCGGCAGGGTACTTCAAAATTGCTATTATTACTATCTATTAAAAATCGCAGCGTTAAAAATGCATAGAATGCCCTACAAAAAGATTAATGTTATGGTTTATTCCTTGCTCCAAAGAATTTAAAACACAGTTCTTCCTCTGGAGACACTGTTGCCATATTCGTAGAAGCCTGAAGGACCCACCAAAGTCGACAGAAGTTGCAGTCTATGATAAAGAGCATGGCTGGGCATTGATTTTATATCAGCAAAACAAGAGAAAAAACATAAGAAAAGCAAGATATTCAGATCTGAGAATTTTGACCTTGACTCCTCTTATATTCTGGTTTAATTGCCCTGTATGAAATGCTGTTGTCATTGGGAGTCGATGGAAGTTTTGTCATCTATTTAAATGCAAATTCAATTGACTTCAAGGAAGTTTCCCCAGTTTAGTTAGTATGTGTGTGTATATATACATATTTGAAAGAAACTACATAAGTAAATTTTGGAACATAGAACTGCTTGCTGTTTTGATTTCGGCAGGACAGTTTTCCTGAACCCAATCTTTGTCCAAATTGGTATGCACTTAGAAATTACACAACAACTTATAACTCTTTGGTTTAAATACCTAAGCAACAAGATAGGAGGATGATTCCCAGACAATTACTTTTGATTACAGTTTTATTCCAAGTTGTCATTCATACATGCATACAAAATTCATAAAAATATGTGGTCTTCTCTGTAGAAAGTCAGAGATAGCTTTAGACCTAGGAATGGCTCCAGTGAGAGGAGAATAAGGACTGCCACTCCACTTAATTTCCTGTAGTATTTCTTCATTGCTTTGGAGCTGTACCAAGCAGAGCAGAAGCCTTTGCTGGCATGACTTGGTAAATATCTCACAACTTCAGGATTCAACCATGGCATCTGCAGGGCCATCACAAACGGTTGCATCAATGTGTATGAGGATGTACATTTTCAATTACATATAACTTTTCTAATCTCTGACATAGATATGTCAAGTACTAAGGAAACAGGTTATATATATGCTATACAGGCAGCAGAGTAGTTTTACAGCACAAGGGCAACTTTTCGCTGTTCAGTAACTCAATTTTTATCTAATTATTGCAAATTATAACACGATTTCTGAGCCAACAACATTGTTGTAACTGATTTTCTGCCTGAGCTGTACAAACACTAAAAAACACCTGAAACTGGCAAGCTCATGTGTGTAATTGAAAAAAAAAAAACAGTTTCAAGTAAACAAAATGTGCCAAGGTTTTTCACCTGGAGCAAATTATTACAGGTGTTAATAAAACCTATTTAAATAGCTTTCCCAATACATGAGAAACTGCTCAAATAGCTTTTGATATGGCTCTTTGGTTTTGTTTTATGGGAGTAGCCTAGTAATTGCAGTAGAAATAAAGTGACCATAGAATTCAGTATTGCAAGACTGGTGGCTCCTGTAAAGGGATAAACATTGCTGTTTGTCACAGTTGCAGACTTTGAAAGACTCACTTGTACTTCTCATCTATGTCTCAAAAAAAACCCACCAAAAACAAAAAACTAAAAAGAGCCCACAACACTTCTTCAATTGATTTGCCCTTTGTCACTGTCACAGATATGTTTTCCCTATTTTGACAGGTAGTTGTAATTCTATTAGCAGCCCATCTACTGCCCCGTGAAATCGATCTGTGTTGGGCTAGCTGGGTCTTCTTAAACTAGGTGATTTATTGCTTCTGCCTGCTAAAAAAAAAAAAATAAAAAGATGAAGAAGAAAAAGAAGGTCTTTTGCTTTCATTGTGAACAAAGTACATAAACAGTGTCTAAAAATGAATAATTTTTAGTTTGGCTGCTGGCTGTCCCAGTGGCAGATGAGCTGTGACCTCTTGCCAGTAGTTTTGCTGAGATGCCTCCTGATGCTGGCAAGTATAAATGATTGTCAATTTCCCTTATTAATTTACCTGGCTGCCTCATGTATAAACTAGATCTCATTCACCCTAAATGTCCTCAGCATCAATCTATCGTGTTTACCTAATTTTGTGATTTCTCACTGGGCTGCCCAGCTGCCTGACACTGGAGAACCACTTGAAACCCATTCAATGCCTATTCACTGCTGCAGACAGAAAATTGGGGGACACAGGTGCATTTACAATTGTTGGCATTCTAGTTTAGGTCAGAGAAGGAGTCTAGCATGATACTCATCTTATGCAGTGGCATCTCACCTACAATTTATCAAGGTCTAAAATGATGTCCTGGAACTTTAGATTATATCCTAATATCTGCCTTGACTTCATTAATTCTTTCCCCTGGATCAGAAAAATAAATTACTTTTCCACTGGCCAAAAAGCAGGTTTATGTTGGTTCAGGTTGTTGTGTGGAGCTTTTCTATTATCTGACTACATGATTTTTTTATTCTGGATACAAAGAGATGAAGAATATTTTAATGTACTTGGTTATCTTAACCAAAAGTCAGTTTCTAGCTGCTTTTTCTAATAGGCTGTATAAACAAAGCAGAGATTTTAAGAAGGAGAAATACTTTTTTTCCAAATTTAGTACCCCTCCTTTTTACATAATAATAGGGTCATTCATTTTTTCATCAAGCAAGTGCAATTTGTTAACGAATCCCAAACTATTTTTATCATGTACTAGAAAGGGTTACAAAAATACAGAGATGCTGTATTGTAACTGGTCTTCAGGAAGAAACCTGACCCACCCAAAATGTTGCGGTAGTGAGTTATTTTTCTCGCAGTCTTTTTTCCTTCTTAGTCAATTTAAGATCCATTATGGATCTAAAACAGCACCTTGATGCTTAGAAGAAAGTACACAAGTACGCACTGAAAATAAAGGAAAATTCAATAATATCCACTTGAAACAGAGCAAAATAATACTGCTGAAGGTGGCTGTTAAAGTTGATACACTATACTTAGTAAAGAAAGAATATACCAAATAAAAGACTGAGATGAGTAGAGAAAGAAGAAGCTGTCTTGCAATACCTACATCAGAAAAAGGATCGAGGACATTGGGGCTTTATTTAGTCTTTTCAAATATTAAAGCCTAAAGAAAAATACAGACTATTGCTCAAGACAACACTTTTTAGAAATATACTGGCGGAAAGAATTTGAACAAACTAGCAGAAATTTCTCACATAAGATTCCAATGAAATATTTCAGAACACAGTAATTGCAGTACTTGTAGATAAAAGAAATATTACTAGTGAAAAAAAGCACAGCCTGAAAACAGGCAGTAGGCAAAAAGGGGTACATTCAAGGCAGGTTTTAGACAGGACCACATCATCAACCTTCGTTCCACAAACACAAACCTCCCTGCTGGCAAGACACCCCCAAAGACCTCAAAATGAATGGTAAAACAACATCCTGAACAGACATGACAATGGGATCTAGACCAGATCACCTCCAACTTTTTTGGTCTATTCACTGCCACCATAGCTCTTTTTTCTGTGGGTGTGGCCCAGGCTATGATTTTGTCAAAAGACAGGAAGACATTTCCCATCAGGACTTGGGGCTGGGGTTAGGTATGGCAGCGTGTGGAGTGGGGGAAGTGAAAGCCTCCGCGTTGTCCAGCAGCGTCTCTGTCCCTCTGGGAGAGAGAGAGAGCACCGGCTGTGCCTTTGCACAGTAGCTGGCAGACTTCTCGCACCCGTACCGGTGGAGGGCAGTAAAGCACGCTCACATTAAAGCTAGGATAGCTCCCGAGTTACCAGAGGCACAGGATCGGAGGGCCCTTTCATATGGCGATCCAGCAGACTTTTTTCCATCCCTGAAGGGGGCCAGGGATCAAAGAGAGCTTAGCTATCCCTGGCACGGTCTTATAAAGGGTACAAAGCGGGGGCAAAAGGCAGGGGCGGGGTGAAGGACCAGGGATCAGTAGGTAAGACGTAGAGGGGGTGGGGTGAGGGGCCTGCCAGGACAGGCAGAGTCAGGTTACCTGTTGCCCAGCCCAAACCGATGGGAGACAAGGGGCTTTTCTTTTCGGTGTGACTTGGGTCCTTTCAAATCCCGGAATCCGCCCACCACCGGCTGGCACCACCCTGGGGTTCCACCACAACAGTGAGGGTCCTCAAAAAGTCTTCAAACCTCTACTTATTTTAAAACTAAGCATTGACTTTCTTCCTTGAATTTTATATTGCCGGATGTAACAGTAATTTTGTTACAGAACACGTTGAATGCCAGAGAACAGCCAGTGAGACGTTCTGGATAAAACTGAATCGGGTTACTCATTATCACTGAAGAAGCTGTCCTTTTGAGAATCTATGAAATCCAGTATTACTTCCAGAAGAAAAATTTTTGTCATTCTGATAAATGTCAACCATACATGGAAGTCTCCACAGAAAACAAGGACTTGCCAGCCCTGTCAGTTGCCCAATACGGCATTTGACACTGACTTCAGCTGAGTATAAATATAGAATAGTGTACAAAGGACATTGGCCTCTCACAGCAAGGAGATTCTGGGTTGAATTTAGTTATAGAAAAAACAGGTTCAAAGGGAGACTGTGTTGCACAAAAAATTCTTTTTCCTTCCTTTTCCCAAAGGATGGGACCATAAAGCAAACCTGTGTTTTTTCTTCTCTCGGAGGTTTATGTAAGGATGTTAGACTGGAGAAATGTAGTAAAGAAAACATGAAGATACCAGCAGGGATTGTCAGCCCAAGGGGTGCAAGGAAGCTGTAAAGTATCAACTTTACAGAAGTAAAAGAGGCAGCAGGTTCAAAATGAGTAAAAGGACAGGTGACAACAACAGCGAACTCTACCAATACTTGAGACATCTTTGTCACAAGAGGCAGTCATCATATATCCCCGAACAAGAGACTCCTCTTACAATGGTGACGTTTAAAGAGCAATTCTACCTAACTTGTGTATCTGACTTTCACCTAAATTTTCTGCACCAAAAGTGGCATTCCTCTTATACTTAGGTCTACATAGCATGCATGAGTACATCTGAGTTTATCAGAGAAGTTCATAAATCAACTTGTTTGGCCTGGGTTTGATCAGGTGAATGAACTCCACTTATGATCTTGGTTAGATCAGCAGTGACCACAGCAGCAAACTTGACACCTACTCTGCTGTGGACATTCGCACCTAAAATAAGACAAAATTAGTTAAGCAGTTCTCTGAAAGGAAGTGCCAAAGCTCACTGAATAATGGAGACGTGTCCTCTTAAGGGATTTTAGACTTAGTTTAAAAGTCCTAGATAAAAAAACTTGTTAGGACTGGTAAGGAGACAATGTAGAAAGTGATTAATTGGGAGCTATAATCACAGTGTGCTTGATTTGTTTTGCAACACAGAACAAATCCTCAAGTTAGAACTGCAGTAAACCTCCTCCAGCTTTTGAAGGGAATACAGTCTGTTTGTCTTCACTGAACTGAATCCTCAACATACAGCAGCTAATTAAAGACTCCAAAAGTCTGTAAATACTTTGACAAATATTGATATATAAGCCTGAGATCTTCACTTGGCTAGTTGGTTAAGTCCTGTCTCATTTACTTCAGTGATGCTGCAAACGACTGTAGTGAAACTCCTAATAAAACAGCTACTCCAAGATGTATGAAGAGGATCTTCCTGATACAAAAACTGAAGAAATTACTTTTGGTAAGAGGAGAAATGGAATCACTCACTGTACATGCCTACTGTTGCAAGATATCTGGGAAGAATATTTCCCAAAACCCTTTATATTAAAATGAACAATAAAACAAATTATTTAATTCAGAGCTGACTCACATCAGAGAAGTATTATGAAGAATTGGACTCTGCCAGAGTCAAACTATTTACACCACTTAGACCAATCTGGCCTACAATACTTAAAATATGGTTAGTTGGATCCTTAGACTATGACGCCTCACATTATCAAGTAAGATTTACATGCTGAGGAATATTTTTTTCTATCCCTTTTCCTAATTCACAGTGCCACTGGCAGCAAGTATCTAGATACCAATCACTTCAAATTACACCTAAACTCTAGCTATGGTATCAGTTTTTATTATCTTCCTATCCACCTGATAGCAAACCTACCCAAAGGTTATAAACATAACACAAAACAGAAAGCAAAGGTACATAATTAAGATGCATACAAAATACCCCGTACAGCAAGTAAATATTTTCTTTTTAATTTTATTATTACCTGGGTTTATGTTACTAAATTGCTACACAATTTAATATATAATTGATTTTCCAAGAAAAGTATTACTAAAGTGATTCTGTAGTTCAAAACAGCATGAACCTAATAATATACAAACAATTTCTATCTCACAACCTATAGTGCTGCATGGTATTTGTGTGGTGAAAAAAACCCCATTCCTTCATATTAACAGTAATTTTGAATGGAACATAAAAACTCAATGACTTTTCTTCTCTTTATTTGTTAAGAAGAATACTAACAGTGCCTCCTGTGAGGATATATTTTGTAGGTGCTTTTGCAGATTATGAAAATAGTTGTGAGGAAATATTTGGATAAAGGAAGACAAAGCTCCAGGTAGCAATAGGTTTCATACTGAGTTGATAAATGCAATTAGGGATCAGAAGGATGAACAATTACTTCAGGGGAGTTTTGATACCAGAATGCAATATCAGATGATTAGAAAACTGAAAAAATACCATCTTTTTCCTATCACAGATGCACCCAGCAGCCTCAGCACAAGTGAGAAAACCATTGTGCTATAGCAATGGATATTGCATGCCCTAAAGTGTTTGCAGGCTCAGTAATCAAATATGAGCCTAAAGGAATTCCTGCCAGATCTTGGGAAACGAAAAAGCTACATTACCCCAGCACAATGCAAGGAGTACTCTGAAAAGTTAAAATGAAGGAGATTGGAGGGATATCCTCCTTGGCCCAGAGAGTTTGAGATGGGTGTAAACATTTCCCCCAGTGCAGGAGAAGAGCATTGATTCAGATGACACAACTACAGTTCTGGTGAAAGGTAGATTGCATTTCACAACCACTTTTAATGAAGGAACTATGAATGTACCAATGTTAATATCTTGCCAAACCAATTACAGCAATATCACAGGGTTTGTGTAACTAATTGCCAGTATTTCTCATCTAATTGATTCTCAGAGAGCAGTATTGCCAGCAGCATTCCACCACTGCTGTGAGATGCTGAGCACCTGGGCACTACCAACTTCCTGAGTTCCTGCCACCTACAGAGGATGCCCAGCCTCCACCAGACTGTGAGGCATGGAAAGGGTCCCTACAGTCCTTCAGAGCTGAAGCTTTTGTTTTTTGAAGAAAAATTAAAATGAACATGGTAACTTAACCTCTGATTTGGTCTCTTACAACTTGGAAGAAAAAAAGAATGGGATAATAAAACCTGTGCTGATTAGCTAAGCAATACTAACTCAGTTTTTGTTTCCATTATATGGTTAATAGTCTCTTCTGAATAGGCTTGATTCTTGTATCTTTTTGCATTAGAGTCAATTTGTGGTATGAGATTGGTATTATTTATTGAATGCTACACCCAGCTACAAAGTTAAAACTATGAAAAGCTTCTATGAATTTAATTACACTACTGTGAGACATAGTCTTGTATAGATTCTATAAATTAAGTTTAGCAAGTATGATTGGTGTGGTGAATGGTTAAATGGAGGTACCAGATCCATGAAGTTTCTAAGTCAGTTCAAAAACTTTGTGACTCTTGTTTTGACCTGTGTTGATCAGACCTTTTGAACTTGCTTACTTTAAGCAGGTAAGCAACTTTACCTAAATATGTAAGACAAACCTGAGCCTGAATATGTTCAGACTTGGAGGCAGGTTCGTATTCAGTATCACTGAGCAATGTGACTGTGTGCTGGTGAATCTTTGATACACTTGACACTGCAGAATTTTTTTTCATTACTGAAAATACTTAGTATTCCGAAAGGCAGAATAAATTTGATAGCAACAAACATTAGCAACTTTTTCTATTTTGTCCAAACCCTTCTGCTCTAAGTGCTACAGACAGTTTCTCTCTTCTTGTTCCAATATGTAAGTGACAGCTCTGCCCAATGTCCTTCTCTACTCTTGATTTTTCCCTGGCTGCTAATAGCATACACCATTTTATACAGCCTCAGTCTATTAACCAAGTGCCTGTAATGTTTTTCGGGGACCGCAAAACTTCCCAGGGTTCTGCGGGACAATTTATCCAGTGCCCTTGGTCAGATAGACAGCCGCAGAGGAGCGGTATTTCTTTGTCTATCTGTTTACTTAGGTTTTGCCTCAGCAGTGAAAGGCAGAGCAGTCGTTATTAATAAAGCAGGTAGAAGTAAAGAAGACAGAACGGATTCCTGATAGCAACACCCAGGTTTTATTGTCTCTTCAGGATGTGAGCTATCAGAAAGACCTGGAGGGGGTGGTTACACGGAGTTTTAAGGGGAAAGGAAAGGGGTGGTCAGAGGGGAAGGATCCAGGGTCTCATCAAATCACAGAATGATGGGGGATGACAGTTTTCCGATGAGTTCTGGGCAAAGGCGGAACATATTTGCATTAACCAAGTAGTGTTACAGAAAAGTAGAAGTTTCTAGTAATTGCTGAATAGTAATACAATGTGATTAATATTAAAATAACAGAGATGGAACAGAATCTTTGATTGACAGGGTTAAAACATGGCAGTGAGGGAATTTCCCCCAAGCATGCTTTCTCCATCTTCCTCAGATTCACTATCCTGGGAAGGAAAATCTGCCCAAGTTATTTCTCTAGTTCTCATGGAGGCATCTGGTTGGGTCACTGCTACATGCGTGACCTTGTGGGATGCTGAACACCTCCTGGAATACACTCAGTGCCCATAATTCTCATGGATTTCATTAGGAGGAGAGAGAACTTGTTCTCTCCCAGATCATTTAGGCTGACCTCACTCGTAAAGACAGAGCTTATGGTGGACTCCTGCTGTTCCAGAAAGTCAGACCAACATCAGAGGTAGCTGCTTCCAGAGCATCCAACTTGGAACTGATGCCAAACAACATTAATTGTCAGGAAATAGAAATTAGGAGCACAGCTCCTCTTCATTCCTTACACAGTCAGTGGAGGGAAATGTTAAGAAGTGCCCCACTGGGTCTCACCGGTAATCCATGTGCCCCAGTATCATGCTTCTAACTTGCACAAGAAGAGAGACACTACTAAGGAAAACACACAAGCCAGGATGTTTATCCTGACTTTGCTTTACATAGCCCCAGCACCGACAGCTGTTGCTGTAGGTATGTCAGAAGGAATGTTCCTACCTCTGATACTGTCCTCTAGATCCAACAGTGCAGGGTTTGGTGAATAGCAGCAGTTCTGTCTTTATCTTATCTAGCATCCTGGTGACTTCAGAAACCTCAGTCTTACCCCACAGCCTTTTCCTCTCCAGCTGAATTATCCCACATCTTCTAACCCCTCCTCATCAGGCAGCCGCCCCTGACTATATTATTCTACTCACCCTTCTCTACATCGCCCCTAGCTCCCCTATATCTTTCTTGACACAGGGCCAGAAATGCTTACAGTGGTCAAAAATGGGGCACACCAAAGGTATAAGAGCAAAATGGTGCATTCTGCTTATTCTGAGTGATGGAGGATCTGATCTGCAGAGCTGTGTGTTTATATGCCAGGGACCTGCAGCAGCCATGTACATCCAAGTCAGTCACCTTAACCTCCTTTTAGGAAGTAAGACTCTGCAGGCATGAGTCTACTGATTTAAATTTGCATCTATTTTAAGATGAAATAAACGGTACCTTCTAGGTGCCTGCTTCTTCCTGCTGCCTGTAAAAATAGATTACACAACTAAGGCAGGTATAGATGCCGGGGATATGGCTGAGTACTGTTGACCGTAATAACCTCTTCTAGTGTGCCTCTGATTTCCACAGCCACTCCCTGCCTCCTTGCACTGTGATATGGGGAAAAGAAATCTAAGGGATGGAGTACTGAAGCATCCTGCAGTGAATTAAAACTTGCTTCAACCCAGGCAGATGTTAGAGAAAAATGGGGGATGTTCATCTAGGCTACAGGTTTCCTGGGCAGGTGTGCCTTGAGCTAGGCTTGGTTAAAAGGCAGGGTTTTGGAAAACAAGCAAGCCAGCCAACAAACAAAACCCCCCACATTTGAAGTATTAAATTTGCAGAGTGATGGGAATGAGAATATAAACTCGTGATAGAGGAATACTGAAATATGCTCTAATGAAGGCTGAGACTAAGAATAATGAAAGGGGAAAAGACAGATAAATAACATTTTCTTTTGCTTTTCCCTTCTCTGGAGAGAATGTTTTTCATTTCAGGAGTATAACTAGTTTATAATGAAGTGTTGGAAGTGCCAGAAAGAAGTAAAGGTTGAGTGCTAACTGTTATACCACCTATTATTTTATGTCCCATTCACTATTGAAAGAGTGACTCTTCCTGCTTTAGTTTACATGCATAAATTTGGCACTACTCAAGCAAATAATTCTGAGGGTTCAGTTTAAAAAGAAAAAGAAGGAAAAGTTAGTATATGAAAAGGTAAAAAACTACTGCTGCACTCCAGTCCAGCCTTGTTTAAGTATCCTTTAAGCTTGAACAGTGAATTAACCTCCAGCAAGGCACTTCATGTGTGATTTATTAGGCACCTTGCTTTGGTTTAGTGAACTTTCCTGTGAGGGAGCACATTATAATCAGCTTTGGAACACAGAGTTTGTCACAACCTCTAACTATGGAGACACAAGCATCCCTTCAAAATATTTACTTACTGGCTTATTTATTTGCAATTCTCAAGGTACTAAACTAGTAAGCTCCCACAAGGCCACTGAAAGTGATAATATCCTTTCACTGGCACTACTAAATCATGTAATAATGAACTATAAAATCTTAAAAACCTAGAAATTGCAAAGATCAAAGGTGAAAGATTGTCACTGTTGAACCACTAGCCGAGTGAAGAAACCGAGCCAGTGAATGTGGCATGAATCTGAATTTATTATTTAATTATAAAACTTATATAGACTTTTCAAAGGTCGTCTGGATTGGGTCAACTCAAAACGTCCCTCTAGGCCGATTGGCCAGGTTAGAACCGCCCATCTCTTCAGAGACTGTTTCAATAACATCTAAACTTTATCTTTATTTATAAAACACAGGAAGAAGAAGAGAAAAATTCCCATGGGAAAGAGCCTGTGTTACCACAAAAGATAAGAAGTACATACTAGAAATAACAGCAGATGACCCCAGAAAGAAAACAAATGAAAACACAAGGAGTTTGTAGTTTATGACTTAAGAGAGCCCTTCCAAAAAAGTAAAATCTTGTATTCACTATGTAGTCATCATTAGTATCAAATTATTTACCTAAATTATATCAAATTATAATAATAAAAAATATTTAAAAATTTATTTGTTGAAATTTAAGATGTAGTTACTAGCAACTATTTGTTCTCATGTGGTTTGTTAGCTATGAACCTGTAAAACAGCAGCCATCTCATAATATGATAGCACATGTACCAATATTCAATCACAAGTGCAGTGGTGACATCTATGCTGTACAGTACTCCTTCTTATCAGGTCCAGAGAAGCCTATTGCATCCTTACCAACAGATGTGAAATAAGGAATGAAGAATGGATAACAATATGGCTTATGCCAACGGCTTATGCTCTTTTCTCTTCTCATTTGTAACTGAATAAGTAAAACCAAAAGTCAACAAAAGCAGTACAGCTGTCCACATGCTTTTCAGTTCCTTTGTTTTTTGGGGGGTTTTCTACTCTGACTCTAGAGAACGTTAGGTTGGAACATTACACCACAAAGAAAGGTATTGCCTCACTGAGCACCTATGACTAGAAGTTATCTCTGGTAATCTTCAAGAATTTTCAAGACTTGTTCATCACAGCAGTATATTTCCAGTTAATGCCTGGGAAGTTGATATCTCCTATAAGGACAAGGGCTATTGATTCAGAATTTTTTCCTAATTGTCTGTAGAATCATCAGTGCTTTCATTCTGGCTCCGCAGTCGGTAGTAGGCACCCACTACAACATTTCCTTTGTTTTCCATCTCCATAACCCTCACACAGAGGCCCTTCACTACATCATCACTAACTGTAAGGTCTGTAAGGACTGTGCAATCCAACCTCTTGCATGTAGTGCAACCCCTCCTTGCCCTGCCTATTTCTGCTGAACAACCTGTAACACTCCATCCCAGTATTCCAGTCACAGGACTCATTCCACCAAGTCTCACTAACGCCACTGATATCATAGTGCAGGGAGCTGACAAATGCTTCCAGATCATCCTCCTTGTTCCTCAAAAGCACTTCTGAAAATTCATGCCATGCCAGTATTACTGCTTTTTTCAATCTTTTTGACTGATAAATAAATATTTTAGAGAGTCTCCTTTTCAAACTGTAGCAAAGCTGACATGGACAGTATAATTATTGTGGAAGAAGTGAGTGATTGCTATCAATCTGCCCTTCGGTCTATACAAAATTAGAGTAGTGAGTGAAGCTGCTGAATCTGCTAATCACATGCCAAGTATTCACATTTTCTCTTCTCTAGTTTTCGTGGGGTTTTTTTCCCCAATTGTTACCTGAAATCAATAGGGTTTTTCCACTGACAATTGAAAATACTCCCTGAAATGCCCTGAGCTGATATGCAGAAGTTTCTTGCTATAGAGAAAGAAGAGAAACCCCAAGCTGATTAAGAAGCTCATTTTGTTCAGACAAGAAACAAAGTGTACTTTTTCTTCCCCTAAACAAAGCATTTTTAAGAGTAGGATAGAGGACACTTAAATCAATAACCATTAAGAAGCACAAAGCTGCTAAAAGAATATATCTTTGGAGAAAGAAATTATCAGACTCAGCACAGAAATTACTGGGTGAAATTCTATTTATGCAGGAGGGGTCCAAATTAGATGATCCTAATAGGCCTTTTTGGCATTGCAGTCTGATAGACTATGAAACATGAGAACAAAATAAATATTGCTGTCTTGGTTTGGGAGACAAAGGTGTTCAGGAGGAAACGCTCAGGGATGAGCGCCTCCTCCCAAGGGAAAAGGCCTTCCCCTCTTCCCTCTGCCAATGAAACAAATTAACAAAAGCAAATGAAAGTGGAGGGAAAAAAAGGTGACTATTTATTAACACAAAGGGAAAGTGAGAGAAACAAAGAGAACAAAATGGAAAAAGGGTGCCTGCAAGGAGCCGATGGCACAGTGGGCAGAACTGGTGGATCTTGGTGACTCCACCTCCTCACTCACAGGCGTGGCGTTCCTCACGGCTTGGACCAGCCAGGGCCACCCCGCCAGCCTGCGAGGGCCACCCCGCAGGCTCCCCGGGCTGGAGAGACAGGAAGGAGTGGAGGCCAGGGGGAGGGAAAGGAAAAAAAAACAAAACCTCTTTCAAACTAGCACGGAACAGAGAGCCGTCCCCTCACGAAGTCTTGGTTGAGAGCCGCCCACCTGCCACCTCTCTGAGAGCCGTAGACCCCCTTGGCTGTCGGGCCGAGCCACTTTTATCGCTGCCTTGCACGTGCGGGTTCGGTTAAACCAGCCCCAGCTCAGGCCCCGCCCTTCGGGTCTGTCTTAAAGGTACCGCGGCAGTGGGCATTAAGCAGGCAGGTAAAGGAATAAAGTGGTTTCATACTGTCACCCCAGGACAATTGCTCATCCCTTTCACAGCTTTTACAGAATGCTTCCCCAGTGACAAAAAAAACTTCACTCCTTCGCTTACTGCATTGAATTTACCCAAAGCATAAGAGGCAATAACCTGATCCTACAGATGCCCGTGGGAGTTTTGCTGTTCATTGAGGTGAGCTTTATACTATTAAATACTGAATAACTACTTTAATTGCCACATGAAAAGTGTTACAACATGAAACTAGATCCTGCCTAGGTCAATACTAAAAGACTTATATAATCAAGGAAATATGCAGTCTCAAACATCTGGAAATCTCATTCTCTGTCCATTAATGACTAGATTTCCAAGATCTTCAGAAAAATCCTATTTTTCTGCAGAAGATGAAGGGACCATCATGGTATCCCTCCATGGTAAGGCAGTATTTCCCTTTCTGCCTGATGCGTGTGCTCTATAGCTACTACGAGAAAATGGGCTATGACATCCTGCAGCCTGGCCTGTAGAAGAAGGTAAAACATAAATGGCCTCTGTGATGGCTGTAAACAGTTCATTCCTCCCCCTGTTCCCACCCTAGTGGGTCACCATGCACTTGCCTCTAGAGCTAAGCAAATACTTGCGGGCCTGCCTCAGGAAAGGCTATCTCACTTCGTATGGACAATCCCCAGAGGATGCACAAACACTCCATACTTCTGCTGGAAGAGTTCAGCAGAGATAAGTTTTCCAGGAAACACTCTCAGGGCTGTGCTTTTGTGTAGCTGACCAAGCATAAAGAGACTTATATCAATGTACAGCTATCAGTTTAGCTTCTCTAAGTGCCTCTGCATCTTAGGGTTAAGAGCAGTATGACATAAGCCTTACACTTCTTCTTAAATTCCATAAAGGATATCTAAATACATGTAATCCCTCCGTAACATGATGACATAGGAGATATTGCTGTGTTCAGGGTCTAAGAATATATTGCTTCTCTTCACTGGTAATATGTCAAAATCTTTAGAATTAGAAATGCCCCCACTTTTTTTTTCCTTCTTATTTTAGGCAATGGCTTACTTGTAAAACAAAAATCATGTATTGATCATTTGGAAAGGGAGAGTGTGCCATTCTGGGACACAGCATTTTCATGCCATAAATTGCATCCCAAAGCAAATGAAGATTGAGATTTCCTCATAAGTAAGAGCACTGTGATGTGAATGCATTCATCACAGATGAGGACTAGTTCAAGATCTTGCAAGCATAATTTTTAGTGTAAAATTGACTATTGGAATTTCATTAAGCTTAAAATTAACACGATTTATTTCCAAACAGTATCAATCATAGTTACTATAGTTCTGCTTCTGATTTCTCTGATACATTCACCACCCATTTGGAGCCTAAGGAGAAACTTAACATACTCACAATGGTTTGTTGTCAATTAACAAAGATATTACTGACACAAAACAAAAATTAAGTTGCAGCTTGAAATTATAAAAACAACACAGTCAATATTTCAGCCATGGTTGAAAAATTTGACTGATTACATAAAGGTATATTATCAGAGTGGAAGTAGAGGCATGGGGAGACAAACAGCATCTAATCCCTCTGTGAAGGAACTTCAATAAACTTCACTGTAGTTATACCACTGCCAGGATTAGCTCACAAACTTTGAATTAAAGTATGAACCATGCTCTGACAACAATATTTTAATTTTTTTCATTTTAATCCTTGATGAGAGAAAGAAATTGTACAGACTCCAGGAGCACAAAAATAATTGCTACATTTATGATTCTTCAATTATGGCTTATGGACTGCTTCTTAGCCATCTCCTTGGTCTTATGAAGGTTTTATAACAAGGCTTTTGAATAAAACAAGTGTTTTGAATAGCACCAGCAAAATAATGACATACTTTTGCAAAGGAGGAATTTTCATTTTGCTTTGATTCATGTTACACCTTATAGAGAATCAACCTTCTATTTGTTAGGATAGCTTAATCCTCACTTATGTTCTTAGTTTAAGGGGCTAGAAAGAAAAAACCCTCCTAGGACTGGTCTTTTCCATTTCCACTTCTGCCTATAGCATTGTTTGAAAGAGGACATACTTTAAAAGGAATGAAGTCTTAAACAGAGAAGAAATGCAAATCCTGTTGGATACTCTGTTTAGCCTGAACTACTTTCATAGGGGCCCAGGCTAGAAAAATGTCTTCTTTACATCTCTGTGTAGGCTGAGACAGTCAACACTGAACCCAGTCACAAGTTATCATATGTCAGCTGACCTCTTGGCCAGGTCAGCAGTAAGGGATTTCTAAGGGTTTCAACATCCGTTTGTGTTACAGTTTATGTTAATTCCTTTAGAAAAGCAGAAAAATCAGTAGTTCACAAATTTTCCCAAGAAATTGTGCTGATTCTCTGCCTGATCTAATAGACTATTCTGCATGAAGATTCTATACCCAAACACAGATAAAAACAGGAATCAAAATGTAGAACTGGCCAAGATTACATAATTTATTTATAAATTACAAGATTATTCATAAATCATAGATAACATTATATATGATATGATGAGTTAATCTGACTTTTCCCCACAGCACTTTAACAACAGATTCCTACACCAAGTCTATAATGTCTCAGTGAGCTATAGCCTATATCTGAGAAAAAGATTCACTACTGATTCAAAGAATCAGGCAATTGAAAATATATCATATTCCAAGTTAAATTGTTTTGTGGATTAATCATCCTCAATACTAAACCACACATCTTATTTTTAGTCTTATCTTCTGACTATTGGATCCCATTATGGCTTTCCACTGCATTAAAGACCTATCTTCACAAATATCTACCTTACATAAGTGTAAATCATAATCAGTTCACCTCTTAATATCCTTTTTGTAGAATCAAAATACACACAGTTTCTTACATCTCTAAATTTATGGTATATTTACAGACTTGAAACTTTTTTTATGAAATCTTGGTGAAAGATTTGTGACAAGGGCCCTAAGATTTCCCTGGTTTTCAGTATCCTTCTTGAAGGTATTCTGGCCTGATTTATTAGTAATCCCATAAATATCTCCCCGAGACTGAACAATGTGGAACACCAGTTTCCTGTTCATACTTGACATTCTTTCCTTACACACCTAAACATTGTGTTTGCCCTCTGTCCTTAGCACTTTCCAGTGAGCTCCCTATTCAGTGTCAAAGCATATCATCAACCTTTTTTTCAGCCACAGCCATTTTAGGATATAACACTTGATTTTTTTTTTTTTTTAACCACAATTGGCCCAATTTTGCTAACACATGAGTCATTCTGATGAAACTCTGCTATTAAAGAGGCACAACTCAAAGAGCCAGGTCAAAACCAGCATCAGTGTACAGAGCACCCCTCGCCAACTCATGGTGTGACACCAGGTGACACAAATGCAAGAATTGGCTTCATGCACTCAACACAAGCCATTCTTAAAGCCATTTTCCCCCACAGTCCTTCACATCCTTTTCTACCAGATCGAACAGAAAGAGAGCAAGAGTTCTACTGAGTTTCCCCCCAAACACATCTGGAATGTAGGTATATGACCTGCTTGTCACCATCTAGGAGACCTGTCCTGCTGACATGGAGGCTCAGTTAATTACTAGAAAAGAAGGATACTGCAGATCTCTGTCCTTTAGTGGAGCAAAACTTATTGATTCAGCCTAGCACTTCATCCATCATGCAGAAAAAATACTAAGGAAAAAAATCATCTAAACTCATGTCATACTTATATTTATCCACCCCAGTGCACAATGACAGGTTTTCTTTTTTTATCCTGATAGTTACGTTATGTTCTAACAAAACCACATTTTTGTAACATGCCCCTTTCCAACCTGATAAGCTTTTCAGCTCTAGAAATCCTTTTGGTTAATAAGGGTCATCAGTGGGGACCAAAGAGGGATTTTAATGTGAAATCAGAGACAGCAATGAGAAGCAAGACACTTGAGAAGTCTGCCAATGTTCGTGCTGTAGAAAATAATGGTCCTACATTTAAAAATTATAGCCCTATTAAAGCACGGAGATATTGCACTAAAGGTGTTAAAATAACCAATTAAACATGCACTTTTACTCCTGCAAAAATACAGAGCATTGCTGTGGAAAAAAATACCACTGACAAGAATTCACCATGACTGCTAGAAATCAAAATAAATAAATAGTTTTAATTGGAAAAAGAATATTTGAAACCACAGTGCACAGTTTTGTGGGCAAAGCAAATCTGTTAGCTAGTCTTTTAATAAGCCCACATTGTACTGGATTCAATTTAGCTTTTCTGTGAACACGGACATAACCTGTTAATAATTTAACACACCTCTGGTAAAGCAGGAACGTTGTAAATAAAAGGTAAACTAATAAAACAAAATCAGTGCTTTGTTTTTGCAACTAGATGATAAATTAATGGAAAAGATTGCTATCACAGCACAAATTCTGAAAATGTTATACACACAGAAATCATGAGATCAAAAATTTACGATTCCAAGAGAGGTATTAGCTTTATCATGTTGCATAATGCAAATGACATGGTTTTCTTCTGGAATGCTTTTTATGTAAAGTGTGAGCTCTCAGTGCAGCTCAGCAGCATTGCTGTGGGAATTTCACTTTATGAAATTCTTCACTGCATTTCACTACCATTCTTTCTCTACTTTTTTTTTTTTTTTTTTTTAGACAGAAGTGATATATGTGTGATATATGTTCTGAACACAACGGAGGAACATGAATGCAAGGTCAAACCAGAGCTTTCATACACTCTGTTGTAGGTATTGCATGTTGGTGCAACAAAATTTAATGTATTTATTTAAATGAAGAATGAGCAATAGCTCATAATTGCATCGGGGTGGAAAAGCACTTTGCATTAGTTAATCTACCTTGGTATGTTACAGGTTTCACTTGCTGATTATCCCAAGCTTTGCACTGAGTGAGGGTGACTGAGGCCACGGAGCACCAGCCCACAGAGGCAAGAACTGCCAGCTGCCAGGGTCACCCCTGCTGTCCTAAATTCCTCTGTCTGAGCAGGCTCGTAGGGCTAACCGGGGCCACAACCCTGGCACCCTGCACTGAATGCATTTGCTGCATTAGAGAGAGCAGCGCAGCCCTGTCAGGCCGATGCGGCGGGTTAGGGACACGCAGGGTGCGCTGTGTCTGCTGAGGCGGACCGAGCTGCGAGCAGTTCCGCACACCTTCCCTTCCAAAGGCTCCTGGGGGGCTGTCCCTGAAGGCAGCAGGACACCAAATCTGCTTCTGCCTGACCCCTCAGGGCACCAACCCCCACCTGAGTCAGCCCAACAAGCCTAAACACTGACTGCCCCTTTCCTGGAGATGGGACAGCCTCCCTGAGCTCCACTGGTTCCCAGCATTCAGTGTCCAGACAGCCCTGGCACCTTTTTTACCTGGAGTTCCCCCCACATCATTTCCTTTGCCTTTCAATCCCACTCTTCTCTGTCTAGAAGCAGCTTACAGGCCCAGGGAGGTTCCAGCTGCCAGCACATTTCTGGCTGCATTTGTCACACTCCTGCAGCACTGTGGGTCTGCAGACAGACCCTTTTGAACAACCCCGGAGGCCACTGCTGCTCCGGCTCAAAGGAAAGGCAGTCTGAGGAGCACAGGCATCCTCTGTGGGATAATTCCCCTATTTGTCAAGCTCTTGTTACCTTCCTTCTATAAATCTTTCCAGTTTCCTTTCTACACACAGTGGAAACTTAAATTGGGCCTGCTTCCACCATTAAACTTCCACTGAAGGCAAAACTTTGAGTTTATTATATTCTGCCACTTGAGAAAAGCAAGGATTTGACTACTAAATAGAGTTCCCTAATCCGTAGCCATGTAATTGTATGTTAGGCCAGTAACTTCTGTCAACAATGGAATTCAGGCAGAGGCACCAAGCTGACATGGAGACAGGGGCTGCTGCTGGGAAAATGGGGGGGGAAGGGG
>VYZT01044134.1:76387-96469 GCA_013400735.1 Pomatostomus ruficeps | reverse complement strand
GATGTTGAGGAGGAAAGGGGGAGGGAGGAGAGAGGCGCGTCGCTGAGAAATATGTGAGTCCTTGAAAAGCGGTAACAGAGAGCTGCTGGGAAAGTAAGAGGCAAAGAGAGACTGGTCAAGGAGGCTTTGTGGCAACATTATGATGGGAATCCTGGAAGACCCTGCTGGAGTAGTTGGCTGATGGCACCCAGAGAGATCTCAGTAGGAAAACACAAAGCCTGGAGGACTGTTTTGGTAGCTTGTTCCCCTGAAAGTCTCAGCTACACTCAGAGGGAATCTGTGAAGTTGAAAAAAGTCACTCAAGTGTATCAAATCTTTTTTGTGATGCACATCTCTAGTAGATATGGAAGAGTTTTAGACAACTGGTAGTGCAGGGGCACATGGTAGGAGAAAGGTAGATGAAGTCTTCAGTGAGGAACTCGAGTAGAGCTAGAAATGAGCTTGAGAGCTGCTGCCTTCTGACCTGTCCAGCATGGAGTACCCACACAGGGCTCTGATGTGTTCATTTACCCCAGGATGCAGGTGCTGTGGGAAGATGCTGGGGGCAGATGTGAAGACCTAGCAGAAAAGGCAGGATTTGATTGCAGAGTTGTGAGCCTTGCCAAGCATTTGGGCTGAGGTTTGCTAAAGGGTTGCAGATTCTGCATTTCCCATATTGTGATAGAATCACACAAGCAGTAGTGAAAGCACTGTAGTGAAAGCACTGGAATATGTCTGCTTTTCTTATTTCCTTTATACTATGTGTCCCTTCTCATTAGACATGAGAGGATCACATTTCCAGTTTAGGATGCATGAGTGAGAACAAGGACAGAAAGACAAGAGAAATGTGCAAAGCCTCATCCCTCTGCTTTTTATTACCCTTGTCATCTATCAAGAGACTGACTGTTTCTCTTGCTTTTGCTATTTTTTTTTTTTCCTCCAGCATATTTGTAAATGTTATTTACTTATTGTCACTAGCTCCTTCGGGCTGTCTACTCTAATTTTATATCACAAATTGTGACCGGCAGCATTTTGTTGCTGCTGCTTTCTTTATTAATTTGTATCTTAGTGCTCCAGCAACAATAAACAGTCCTCAGCTCTCCTATAATTTGTGCTCCGTTTTGGATCAAAACCTCACAGGAATATTGATAGAATTCCAAACCTAGCAGAGTTGGGAAGGTTCTGTGGGCATTGCTATGGCATACCCACACTTCTGATTCAAATCCTGGGCCCTTTTACACAGAGGAAAAGATTATGCAACAGTATCATTATCAGCACTATCACATTTCTCTTCACATCACTAAGCATCATCATCAGCACATTCCTAAAAATTTTAATAGCATTTAGAGCTTCCATAGTTCAAGCATGTTATAGAGACCTAAAAATAATGCTTTACCCTTTAAGCACTTTGAACAGAAAATTTTTTCTGAGTCTTGAGCAGTTCAGAAAATCTTCTTGAGACAATTTACCATGTAGAGTTTATACAATTAGAATTATTATTCTACTCATGTGACTGGCCTCACCAAGTTTCTCCAGAGTCAACATGGCCATGTTTATGTACCACTGAATTGACTGTCTTTTATCTGTGAATACAGTAATGGGATTAGAGGCTTGACTCTTTTGCTATTTAGTAGTCTGTTTCTGACAGTTCTCATTCCTAATTCTCTTAATTTGGACCATCACATCATCTACAACCAGCCTGTAAACCTGAATGTGATGGTCTGATTATTAAAAATTATTGCAATCATCTTCTCTTTCCACACTTGATCTTTTTTAAATACCCATGTCTTGCCACAAATAAAATTTGTAAGAGCAATTCTTGGTCCTGTCTTTGTGCAGTAGTGCTAATAAAAGCAATAAAAAAGTAGGCTTTATCATGGAACACTTGTTTGTGTGTGCAGAGTAGGTATTTATATTGTGGGATGTTTATTCATGTCTTTTACTAGTAATAATGAAGAAGCTATATTCTACGAAGGGAAGTTCTCTAGACACATTTAGCTACATGGATCCCCAGAAGGCACACAGTATTGCAGCAGCTCTGGATTTCTATTCTTTTTCACTAGCATGAATTGAAACTACAGCCTCTACAGTACAATATATTACATTAAAACATAAAACAGATATAGCTGAGGGGAATAAGAGGAAGGAAGAAAGGCCAGAAATCTGTGATATTAACCCAAAAGAATTAACTTGTTTTCAAACATGTTTAATTCCTATAGGCTTGAGTTACCATGTTTTAAAGCACTACTCTTTTTCTTAAAGGTATTAGTCAGGGTACAGAAGCTGCGAGATAAAATAAGATTGGATATATATGCCTGCAGCTCAGATCAACACCCGTTAAGCAAAAATCTGCCTGTCATTATGCCTGCTTTGTATGCCATCACTGTTGATCCCTGAGTGCAAGGATTCATGGCATTATCACAGCTTCCTTCTCTAAACCTAAATGCTGGCTTCACCACCATTTGTTTTTTTATTATTATATAGTAGGAAAATTGAACGACTCACGCTGCCCACACACACTGGCTGATGCATTTGTACTCAGCAGTCAGAACCAAAGGTTGTCTAAATGATACCCAGAGTGATGCTTTGAAAATTCACGATAAAATAAGACCCCCCCCCCTCATTTCTAAATTACTGTTCTTCCTACTTGCAAATGCATATGAGGCATCCACACTTTTTTGCTATGCCAGGGCTGACTGTTCAAATGAGGACTTTTTTTCCCAGCACAACATCAATTTAAATAGGAAAAAACCCTCTCTGTAGGATTTGTTGCTCTAGAAATATATAGTGAAAACATCATAAAAAGGCTATTAATGATTATTAATTCTTAGGGATTTTAAAGTAATTTCTGTAAAACACTATTACACTTTTATTGAACTTGTTCCAGTTTTTTAATAGATTCTAGGGCTAGAAGGGACTACCGAACCATTTAATCTGACCTCCTGCATTACTCATAAAATAGCATCTAGTTAGTCCTGCCTTGAGCCCATTGCATTTGTCTGAGTCACACACACCTTTCAGTTTCAGCTCATTCATTCTGAGGGATCCCTGGGTAGAATTGCCTTTTCAAAATATGGATGGAAGTCAAATTTGAATTGGAAAGAAAGGAATCCTGTCACTACTTTTTCTAGAGAAAAAAAGAGAGAAATTAGGAGAAATACAATTCCTGTAAAGCTTTTGAAAACATGGAAATATTGATTACCAGGATTCTGCTTAGCAAGTAAAGCTATAAATTATCTTTTGTCCCCTAAGCCTTAACAGTCTGTCCCATGGCCTGAACTAATTATAGTAATATAATTAGGTCCCAGTTTTTGAAACTAGCAAGTCTCAAGACCTCTTGTATTTTTGAGGTATCTCTTCTGGTATGAAACAAATTGCATCCCAGAAGTGCCTAGTTTTCTTCATTAATTAATGAAGAAACGATTAGCTCAGTTACAGACAGCTGTGCTTGGGCAAATGAGTCTTATTCACAATGACTTGGTATTTAGCTGTCAAAAGGAACAAAAATTAGAAGACCATTATGTAGCATTTCCCTGCTTCATGTAAAGCTCAGGGGATCTTCAATACCATGAATATGAGGACCTGGGATAAACTGCAAATTTAACCTCCTAAAAGGTCTGACAGGTATTGCTGTCCTGCGTAGAAGAAAAAGTCACCATGAGTAACAGGCTAAAACAGTTGCTTACTCAGGGTTAGAAGCACTCAACAGGTACCAATGAGAAAAATGCTTATCCTTCAACTGAATTCTTAAAAGACAGGGCTCTGCAGGAAATAATTCTGTCTCAAGACTTTGTTAGCATCTATGTGCAGCCATGAAATAGTTGGACCAGACGAAACAGGCCATAATCCAGCAGTGACACACAGCACAGTGCAGCCTTCGTTATTCACAACTTTTGCAAAAATCATGGCAGCACCTTCGTGATGGCTGAGCCCACTGACAGCAACTCCAGACTGCTAACGGGTCACACACCATCTTAACGTGGAAAAGAGGCCACAAGAGGTCACACCTCTGCTATTTTTAAGGAAAATGCTGGGGAATGGGGGAAGGCAGGTATACTGGCCTCTCACTCCCACAGGCCAAAAATAGCTTGTATTTGAAAAGTGACTGGACAATCCGGAACCTGTGAGACACAGAGGATTATGTTGGAGGCCGTGCAGCAGAATTCAAAAAGTTGTAGTCACTGTGCACTAACCTTTCCTTGACACTGCATGCATTTAGTGTATTTAGTTTAGGTTTGGATTTCTCACTCACACCAAGCTCCCAAGGAGCCGTATCCATCGATAATGCTTTCTTTTATCTCTGATTGGTTAAAAAACTCCATCCTAAGCAAGTCCATCTTAGCTATACATGCCATCATCAACTCCCATCTGGATTGTACCAGTGCATTTTATTTGAACATGAAATAATCAGACCTTCAGAGATACCTACTAGCTGATTAAAGTGAACAAATTGTATTACTTTCTCCACTGACTCCACAAAATATTGAATTAAGCTCAAGATTGCAGTGTTTATATTCAAAGTACTCCTGGGACCTCACAAAGTTCTGTCACAATGAAGCCTTATGGGGTAAGACGAAAAGTTATTTGCCTGAAAAAGAACTGCCTTGTGGCCTAATTTGCAGCTCCTGAATCCCACCAAACATCCCACCACTTCCTCCAAAGTGTATTTTATACTTACCTAAAAAAATAAAGATTCTACAAAAAACAAAGCTATGAACATTCACCCCTTTTCCCAAGGGGTGAACTGGGAGAACAAATGTTATTTGTGGCAGTAAATACTTTAGGATTTTGATGAATGTAAAACTGCACCACAGTGAACACATCCTAGATGTTGCCATCTCTGACAAAAATTGTCATCTTCAGATGGATTAATAATCATAGAAATTACAGTAATTCTTCTTCCTTTGCTACTTATTATTCAGCTGCTCTTTTCCTGACTTTTATTGCAGTTAGAGCTCTGGAATGAAGCAGAGAAAGTATATGCAAATAATCTATTCATAATGAAATAAAATTGCAATATATACTGTGACTAACTTGCTTCTATCAGAAGTCACAATTTCTCAGGCAGATACATGAAGGACAGATTTTTCCCAGTTTACTTCTGCTTAGGAAAGACACACTTGTCCCCCTTCTCCACCAGACCACTCCTGAGGTTTATTACTAACTGAAAGATTATATCTGTAATAATATTATTTTCCTACAAGGTAGTGCCCACCAGGAATAACAGATTAAATCATGTTTGAGCTTAGACAACTGTTAGCATACGCCACAAGAATTCGTTCCTGCCAGTTTTAATGATTCTGTCCGAGTGTTTACAGAGCCTGTTTCACAAAAGTGCTAACTTGCTTTGCAAACCTTTCACATACAAGAAACCGGGGAAGCAGGGAAAGAAAGAGAAAAAACCAATTTTCCCCACACGGAACAAAGATGCAAAAATTTTATCATCTATAAGTGAAATACTGGTACTAGTTGTGTATAGGGATTTGGGGGAATTTGCAAGGATCATCTCCCCCAAAACAGATTCTGTGCTTTCCTCTTGGTTTTCAACCACCTTTAGAAGAGTGTTAGCTCCAAAGGATTTCAAATTGTCCAGTGATGAGGGGCAAGGCAGAGTGACTCCCTGGTGGGAAGGACTGTAAGAGGGGGACCTGGCAGCCATCAGAGCGCAACAGCCATTAACAGCACTTCCCAAAGAGCCAAGGCAGGGGAACAGCAAGCACTGTTCCTGAAACCAAATTCATCCATGTCAGTGTTGTCCTTGCTAGCTCAGATGCACAGCTTTCAGTTGGCATATTTATTATTAATTATTATTAAATTTATTTATTTAAGTGTGCTTTGCATAGATAGACACATTGTCAGTCACCAAGGACTTAATATCTAAATTAGTTAGGACAAACAAACACGAGATGAAACAACACTGTAACAAAGAGCATGTGAGGGGATTACTAATGAAGAGAGAAAGAGAGAAGTAATTGTTTGGAGTGATGAGTTAAGTGAGTCTTTAAAGAAGAACCCATGGATTTTAAAACCAATGATTATGATCATTAAAATAATCTAGGACAACCATTTTATGTGATGCCAAAAACAGGCTGTAATGTCAAAATGGACATTCACTGAAATATTTCAATCTAGGTCTTGAACCCACCTCACAGGTGGAATTCAATTCCATGTCTGTTCACCTCTTTCTGTGATTATTTTTCTTCCTGAAGAATAGACCAAAAAAATTATTCAGAAGATGATTTCCTGAGAAACTCAAAGAGGTTTTCCAGATATTGGAAAAGGGATCCAAATTCTAAACAGTAGCAAGAAGAAAAGAGAAGGCAGGGGAATAAATGGAGCAAGTGGATTTAGAGGGAACCAGAGTATGCCTGCTCAGGTGAACACACAGGGTGATCATAGGATAATTAGCCTTACAGGATTTTAGTGAGCTAACTATTAAAAGGGCTGGAAGTAGAAAGACAGTGCAGAATTAATAATATATGTTTAGAGTAGCTGAGAAGGATAATAACTGTATCAGCAAAGCACCACTAGATAAAACAATGAGGAATGAGTAGGGCATGAAGGCCAAATGAGATCTAAAATGTCTTTGGTTCCTTAATAAAGAGAGGCTTTTATCTGAGGTCTTTTCCATTTCCAGATAAAACAGACCAGCAATTTCTATCATTTATTAGATAAACCAGAATCCATTCTTCAGTGGGTGACTAGGTATATGTTTGAATTCTTCCAAAAAAAGCAGAAGAGGAAAGTAGGATTCCTAAGCTTTGAAAGTCAGCTACTTCACCCTGGAACATCATGTAGACTTGGTTAAAGCAACTGACAAAGAAATTACAGGAGAATAAGAGACTTCCAAAGGTCATTTTTATTGGATCTATTCCCTCTTAAGTACATTATTTAATGATTTCTTCTAATCTTGATCCTGCTGTCCCCTTTGGTGGTCATCTCAAATTGGCAACCCTTCAATTTCTTTCCATAATATCAAAGCTATGCTTTAGTAGAGGTTCCCTAAAGCCCAAAATGGCCAAAAAACACTGGGGTTTCTGGTTGCTTTACATCAGAGTCTGTAGATGTTTCAGAGTGCATTGTGAGCTGAGTCTGGCCTGTGGAGGTGTGAGTCCAGCTTAATAGTTTTCTTAGGCTTCAGAAAAGGACCATTTAGGAATAGAAACCAAAACTGGAAGCCAGAGGGCAAATATTTTCAACGTCTGCTACTCTGTGTAGTATTCCTCTGCTTTCAGAAGTAGGATTCTTAAAATTGTCTTGTGTGGCTTTGATTCAATCTCTGAAGTACATTTCTATAACAAAGAAATACTGTTACTGGGATCTAGTGTCATGGGAAACAAGATTCACAGATTATAAGGCATAGGCACACCTCCCTTTCCTGCTTGTAGCTATGTAGCTCACTTTTCCCCCTGCAAAGATGACTTGTGGCACTGACAGCAAATTCTGACACAGAAAAATTATGTCAGAGAAGCATTTAATCTCTTTTCACCTGTTCTTTATGAAGTCTAAGACCTGGAAACAAGAACCATACTCGTGTTATTAAATATCCCTACCAGCAAGCCTATCTATGTACTACTGGTGAACCACTTCAGTGTGATTCTTTCGAGCGTGTTTCTCCCATCCTGCAGTCTTAAGAGCCTGCCTAAGACATATGCTTATTCTTGTTAGATCTCATTCAAGCACATTTGAGACATTCCTCCCAGGTCCAGAACACTTTTCCCAGGGCACTGGATATATTTTTCTCTCATGAAGAATTAATATTATTATCTCCATAAAGAAAAAAATGGAAATCTAAAAAAAGCCCACAGAAAGTGTTATTTTAGGCATGCACATTTGCAGGAAAGTCCCAGAATTCAGGGAACTTCTTTGTGATAAGGGAAAATAGCAGGAAGAAAGAAGCCTTTATCAATAATAATAGATGGAGATTGTTCAAAAGCAGAGCCAAAAGCTGAAAATGCCTATAGGTCATTTTCCAAGCAGGGTGTACAGACATTTAAATGACTTTATGCTTTGAGAAGATATAATCATAGAGAAATTCTTTGCTTGGGATCTGATGCCTAAAGAAAGGGTGCCCATTTGTAAATATACAGAATGTCTGAGCAGAAGTGCCCTGTGTACCTCTTCCTATCCTGCTCTCATGTTACCTCTGGCACAATAATATGACCATAATACTGGTAACAGACCCCACAGATCTGCTTTTGCAAGCACTACTGCCAGGAGACTAATGTCCCTTCAGTCCTTTTAGCCCCTATCTGATGTTCCCATGCCTCCCACACCCTCACCTCAGTGTTGGAAAGTCACATATTCCTAAAAAGGAAGTATCTTCTGTCCTGTTTTCACCCTAGCAGGACCAGCTCTATCCTCTGACCTAGAGGCCATGAAGGGCAAGCTGTGAACATTGACAAGTTCTGCTTGTGGATTCAAGGCATTCACTCTGCCTCCATACAGGTTGTATGGTGCCAAATGGTTGCACCCCTTAATTTGGGACTCGTTTGGGGTCTCTCATTTTCCTGATACACATTGTTGTCCCTGGCCTGCCATGGCGCACAAGAGCTTGGAGTGGGATGCTGTTTGAAAGGAAGGTTTGAAAGGTAACAGCCACACTCAGCTCTCCAATGTATTTCTTTCATTCATGAAGAATATATAGAAAACCCAGAGAAAACTAAGTAACTTATTCTTAGAAAGCTCTTAGATATCACTAAATAAGGCGCAGACCATTGAACATTTTTTAGTAAGTTAAATGTGAGCCTCCATATGTACTAATTTTTTATTATTTTATATAAAAGGAGCCTATTTTGATGTTCCCTCCTGCTTTTAAGTATAGATTGTGCATGACACTTGATAACTTGTACAACCATCATCTGTAGGGTAACTGCTTTATCAAGCTGCCTATGGTATATCCATGCACAGGGTGTGAATAGAAACAAGCCATGCAGAGAAAAGCAATGGATGAAAAGGCTGGGTCATAAAAACAGTGCCGCAATGTCTCCAGCAGGGGCACCGGGCATCCGCTCACGGTTCCAGGGGCTGGCCGGCTGCGTCGGGGGTGCGGGAGGGCTGGCGAAGGTCTGGCGGGGGTTAATCTACTCCACCGATGTTACAGGCACGCCAAGGAAGGAGAGACAAATGGAGGAGCTTTCCCAGATGGTTTATTTGGGCACCAGGATCATGCCAGGGAAGCGCTGGCACAGGAAGTCACAGTTACATATATACCAACACGAGGGGGCGGGGGAGGGTACAAACATCCTATGAGGTAGGAGTGCGGGGTTTGAATTTGGCGGGCTTTGTATAGGATTGCGAAATACAGAGCCCTCTGGGGGGGAAACCAGATACCGGCAGGGGGCAAGGGGGGAGATTGCACAGCCTGGCCATAAGGTAAACCGAAACCTGGCCATAGCACACCACAACAAAACAGCACTTTGTGTTTCTAAAATTGAGCAAAATTGAGCCTTAAGCTCATCCTTAGCTTTGAGCATAAGGATGACTCACTGGATCCCAGTGGCTACATTGATACCGATGATGAAGGCCAAGGCCTGCCCTCTGGTCTTGAGACCAATAACCTCTGCGCAGCACGTATCAGCATAGCCAAACTCTTCCATGTAAAGTACAGGCTACAGCTAAACCCTGATGAACTCTGCCTGGAGAATCCTTAGCCCTGCCAAGGACTATGCTGACCACTTAGCAACAAGCAGGCCCCCAGACCAGGGCTCAGGCGTCTCCCCTAGCCTTATTCCACTTTCTAATATAAACTACAGTAGTATCGAAGTATAGACATGACCACAGAAATTATGCGAGTTGTCAAATGCAATGGTGGGGTGCAAACACATAGAGCTGTTCACAAGAGATCCTACAGACCTCTGTAAGCAACTGGAAGAACCCCATGTACTGCCAGAGAGATTGATTAAAACAATTCATTATGTTTTGTTCCTGTATTTGACAGTGGTTAGGTCTGTTTTCAGGGGGAAAGAAAACCTGCATTCTCCTAAATATTTAATGTTTTTAATTTATTTTTACGTCTGTAATTAATTGTAGGTACCTCTTTAGTTAAGTGTAACTAAAGGGGAAAAAAGAGATTAATTTCTGAACAAACTTACAAGAGCTATTGTTTTAGTTTGAAAACAGAGGCGTCTAAAACAGAGTGATTATATTTTTTTAAATGCAATAAAAGGTGAAAAAGTCCAAACCACAATAATGGAGATTTTCTAACAATCACAACATGCAATAAAATCTATTTTTAATGAGAAAAAAAAGTTGGAAAAAAGTGCATTAAAAAAAGAGTCTTAAGAACATTGTGCTACGAAATTTGATTTTAACACTGAAACTGTCTTCTGTGCAAACAAAACTCTGTCTTTAAAACATGTGCAGAAGGGGGTACAGATATAAATCAACTACAGCCAAAACAAGAGCTGTATAGTCAGTACCACAGTACCACCTTGTGGGGAAAGGAAATAAAAATGGCTTCAATATTGACTTCTTCCACTGCAGAGTTTCAGGAAACACCCATCATATAAACATAAAATTATAACTAAGACAAATGAAACAGACCCAGACATCAGCAATGTATGTGATGCATTATTTCTTCCAGTGACAAATTACTCTTTTTGAAGAATCCATGTTCCAGATAAAAACTTTCAGAAGTCTACTGTAAAAACTTCCTGGAAGAAAAATGTCTCCTTTTACATTTGCTTGCATTCTTTACTTGACTTCCATTTGCTGCAAATTTATTTCTCTAGTTACACTGAATCAAGAGAACAATTGCATCAGGCATGTCAAATTCCACCCACACAAAATGCTTCATAAAGTTAAAGGCTATCACACAAATAAACTAATGCCAAGATCTTTGAGATGACTTTTTTTATTGCTTTTCTGATGTAGCTATTAAAGACAGTAATATTCCTGACTACATCTGATGAAATAAGGTTATGAAATCCTCAGATCTGCAAAGGGAATTATCATCTGCTTTTCTCCATTTCTTTCACAAAGTGAAAGAAATTTGTATGATCAAGTAATTGCTGATTGTCAGAAGAAATAGTTGCCCAGCCATCATATTTTAAGATCTGTATTAAATGCAATTTTCACCCTTTCAAATATAACTTCTTATAGGCATCACTGAATTTAATGTCCCTAATAAAGCAGAACAACTAGTTCTTTCTTTCCCAAGTTGTTTGGGTGTTGACCAACAGGGGGTGGGGGAGATAGGGAGGGGAGTATTCTTTTGGGGATTTTGTTGGGCTATTTTATATTTTCTTCCAATATAAAAACAAAATTTAAACTTGCTTGTCTTCTTGCTGTGGAGAGCCTGCCATTAATGGGAACAGTGCAGGAACAAACTCACAAGAAATTAAACAAAATTGTATTCAGGTTTACTCTCCACACAAAGTTAGGTTGCAACATTCAGAAATCTAGAGTTTGAGGACTTATCCAGCTATAGCTATTCTACTAAAACTGATACTGGCTTTAGCTGGGCTGGGGTCAGATCCCAATGGTGGGATTCCCCTCACCTTACTTTAAGAATTTGGGTCAGCAGCCCGATTGCCCATACATACCTATCTAACATTCATATTCCCCAGAATATGGTTCCTGGACCTGCATCACATTTACCAGCCCTATGAAGAGGTCACAGAATCCCTGGGGGTCTCCAAAGTCACAAAACGGCTATTAGTGGGAAGCTGAACCAAGCCCTAGGAGTCTAATTGAAGTTTGTCACATGGGCTTGCGGGAGAAAAAGACATCTCCAAAGAGTAATTCATCATGTCCTAACATATTGGGAAGAAATGCCCTCTGAAAATGCCTGTCTCTCCTTACTGATCAAAGAAGGCATTTTGAAACCATCTAACTTTCAGGGGATCACATTTTGATGAGATTAAACTGGAAGTTAATGTATAACAGATTATAGATTTTCTCCCTATTTTTTCATGCTGACAATATTAGGTTGTTGTTTGGGTTGCACATTGTACATATGATTTTTATAACATGATCTGACCTATAACGCATACATTATTCCAGGAAACCAGTCAGCTCAGACGCCATTAGTCATGGTCTGATGGCCAGGGACTGTTCATATGGCATGAACAGTGCCTCTGCACCCAACTGCTCTTTTAGGATCACATCTTCCCAATGAAGGCAGCACCCCTCTTCTCCAAACACACATTTTGTTTGCCAGAAAGACAGAAAACAATTACGCCTCCCTCTCAGCATGCTCTCCACCTCCACAAACTGACACCCTAATGTCATGGCATCACACAAATTCCCCAAGTGCAATCTCCACATTCCCAGTCTCTGTCAGGGTGGATCTGGCACACATCCCAGAAATAGATGTCTTTCTAGAAGATGCCACCACTGGGTACACTGACCTTGGAGGGCCTGCCCTGCCACCAGCCATGTATGCCCCATAGTCTGGGAGACTCACAGACTTTCTCAGATAAAAAATATGCAAGTCTTGAAGTTACCATTTCAGGCCAGCTTTGAAGATATGTTTTGAGTTTTCCACCACAAAACCATGAGATCTATGTTTTGGGGGTTTTTTTACAAAAGTTCATTTTCCTTCCTCTTCCTGAGGAGGGACCAATGGACACAGATTGAGATTCCCAAGAGGGCACACGCCTCCAGGTCTCATCAAGGTAAATGAATTAGACAATGAAATGCTGAGATTATGCCAAAAGTTAGGCCTTAGCAACTTAACTAGCTCATCATATCTGTCACACTGATCTGTTGAAGCAAGAGCTACAGTAATGGCCTGAAGAAGGCTGCCTTTATGAAACAAGACTAGAAGCTTCTAGAGAAAACACAAAAAATCTTGGTGATTCATCACTACCAGATTTACTGTGACTTTTGCTCCCATATCATCTCATTTAATTGGGAGCATCGTGTATGAAACAGAAGACAAGTTTGTATTTCATTACCAAAAACGTGATACAATGATATAAACTGTTTACTTCCTTCTCCTATAATTTTATCACCTTTATTCTTCCACTGATAGAAATCGGTTGTCTTGATTACATATGATTTTGAGTGATCATTTTTTAAGGTACCTTCTAGAAAGAAATACCATCCTAATGATGCATGGCAAAGCATGTTAATAAGTACCTCTTTAAAAGAACCAGATCTTTGTGATTTCTATTTTACATTACAGAACACTGACTTTCAGCACACATTAACATGTGACTCACATATCACTTAGAAATATGATTATTTGGTGGCATCTTTGGGTCCTCTGTGTGCATTCATAGGCTGTTTTCCAAACTCATCCACAAGCATCCAGAAGGCAGAGCCACACAGAGCACATGCTTGTGCACCCACTCAGGCTGGAGCTACAGGTCCATGTTTCACACTCATGCCATTGGTTATTGCAAACCAAGAATCAGGGTGAGATATCTCCAGCCTGCTCGCGTATGTCCTAGGAACATAGTACAGCCAAGGTTGGAAGGAAACTTGAAAGATTATCTGGTCCAATATTGTGTGGGAAAGGGAGGCCAGATGAGATTATCTAGCACCCTGTCCAGTTGTGTCTTGAAAACCTCCAGTGAAGGGAACTTCACCATGTTGTTCTAGGCAATGATTATTCTCACTGTAAAAAATTCTCTCTTGTGTCAAGATGAAACCTCTCCTGGCACAACTAGTACCCATTGCTCCTTTTCTTCCCTATGAAGAGATTCCATCCTCTCTGGAGAAGCCTTTTAAGTACTAGAATACTGGTGATGAGATTCTCTCTTGAGCCTTCTCAGGGAGAAAAGAACTAACTGCTTAAGACTTTCCTCATAGGCAAGTTCTCCATTTGACTGAGAGCTCTGTAGGTTCCTTGTTTCCGTCAGTTCTACCTGGTATGAAACCAGAAAGTAAGCACATAGAGCATTTATTCCCGTTCCTCATTTAAATACCAGAATAGATCTTCTAGAAGAGAAACTTTGAAGGTAAATTCCTCATACACAGGAACCGTAATGTACATGCTCTCAGACCACATTAGTCTTTATCCCCATTAAGTGATGAAGGTCATGAATAGTTTCCCCTCTTATTTCCAGTCTGCTGCTCCCATGCTTTGTAATACTCCACCCACTTGTATGTCTTGTATAAAACATACAAGACTGTCAACTCCCTTTCCCGATATTGTTTAAAAATCATACCTGCAAAAATTCACTTCACTTGCTCTGATTCATGAGTTAGAATCTTTAAAATATGAAAGATAATGATATTACTTCTCCAAGAAATAAAATACCAAAAATTTCTCCTACCTCAAAATTTCACTTCCTTCTTTAGAACAGTCTTACACAATTCAATGCAATTTTTACTTAATCTGAAGAACATACAGTTCATTTCAATCTACACTCAGGTAAAGAAATACTATTATAAGAATTTGTTACATTATTTACACTTTTAATAGCACATTTTTGGTCAACATATGATTAGAAGATACCTCCTTAGGCAATGAATACAATACTCGGCTTTCACAGATAGTTACGACAAATAAATTATTTCACTTATCAGGACTATCCAGTGAAGCAATTTGCCCCAATTGCAAGGAATATTTACAGGTCTCCACTCTGCATTAACAGGGTTTTTGTGCAAAAAGAAGTTTCCTTTTACTTGAATATCACTTTCCATCACTACTGTTTACCTCCGCAATATCCTTGTCTTTCCAATCTCTTTAAACAGAGGCAACATATATGCTATCTGTCTTTGTTTCACAAGATTAAACATGCCAAGTTGTTTTATATTCCCTTCTGTGGTAAGCCCTCTCTTATCTTGACCATCTTTATAGCTTTTCTCTGCAACTAGTTAGGTCTCAATTCATTTTCCTTGAAAAGCAGGTACCCACACAGTAGAGCCTTTCAGATGAGGTCTGCATAAACTTGTATAGTTTTACTGGATATATCATACGGGATATATAAGCTTGCACATTTTCTAGGTCCATTACCTACAACACTAACAGTCCTCCTAAAATCAGTTAAAACATGCAAATTGTAATCTTCTTAACCTCTTCCTCATGAGTCTTTTACAGGATAACAAGATGTTATGAGTTCTCAAATTAATTCATGAACTTGCACTCTAATATTTTAAATACTAGCCATTCTATTTCTCTTATCCTTGGAGTTGTCTAATTTTTCTCATTTGATATTCTTATCCTTCTCTCCATTAATTATGCTGTCGTGTCTTCAGAATCACTGTCACACTCCTAATTCTCTTATCAACACTGTTAATGAAATTACTAAGAAGCTTCCTCTCAAAATTCAATCTTGAAAAAAATAATCTATTAGTAACTTCATTTTAATACTCTCCTTTTGATAGTCTTTACTGTCTCCTAACTACTCCTCTACTCTCCTTACCCACTTTCAGTTCTTTTAATGATTCTTATCATGTCCTGCTTAATTAACAATTTCCCACAAGACAATATATCAAATATATTCAAGGCAGAATAGTTCTACCCATTCCCCTTGCCTAAAAATATCACTGAATTTATCAAAAATGATCTTTTGTTAATCTGAGATAATCTACTTTTGATTAAAAAGATGTGACATTTCATTCCATTTACCTCCATGCTCTTTATTATTCTCTCCATCACATTTTATTTTAAACCCTACTGAGAGCAGACCAAAAGACACTTAGACATCTGGATCTGGTTTTGCACCTTTCTAAAATACCTTTGCTACTTTATAGTTACCTACATTTACGCCTTTCTCTGACACATCTTGTATCAGCAATTTCATGTACCATATCCTTCAGACTTCTCAGTTCAAGATCAGCCAGACTACAGCCATCTGTCTCCTTCTTCTCCGTGCTAAATTTGTTACTTTTTCCCACTGGCCACTTAGCCAAGCCCAGCTGCTGATAGCTTCAACAGAGGAAATGTGTTTATTTGGTTTTAGGTCTGCATCTAGTCTCTCACCTTTACTTTGCCCTTACTGCACAGTGGCTGCATTGTCTTTTCTGGCTCTCTTGGTGATTTAGACTGCTGGAAAACTCTGGGAGATCTAAGACACCTCAGATTAGGAGGTAAAATAAGGATCAGAAACAATTGTGATCATTTGAGTTTCTGTAATACTCATACAATAGAACTTTTACCAAAGTGAATACAATTCCTTGCATACAACTGAGTTTGGTATTTAGCAAAGCAGCTCATGCATTTATTTTGCAAGGCTTTTTAGGGTTTACCTTTTTTTTAATATAGGCATTTATCCTAAATAGTAAGGAACACCACCACTGAAGGAATTAATAGCTATTTAGAAGATTTTACATACTGTGGGGAAGTCTTCCCAGAAAGCAAAAGAAGCAATAAAAATACATGAAGCATGCTGGGGCTGCTATCTCAATGTATCTGGCAGAAGACACCCTTGTGCTGTTTTCCAAGACTCTGCAAACTATTAATGCAAGACAGAATTGAAGTAATCATTGAGATTCAAAGTGGAATCTGACATACACAATATTGCAACCTGCTCTTGGTGTATTAATGTACACACCAAAGGAGTTACATGAGAAGAGTGGATTAGGCAACAACTCCGCCATGCTGAGAAACAGAAATCTTTCAATATCATCACAGTGATTTGTCCTCATGAGGTATTTTCACTGTGCCTGCACTGGAAGAAGCTGCGGACTCCTCCAGGGTCCCTCCCTGCTGGGACATGAATTTGTAGGACACGTGTCCCATACTGTTCTCCATACCACTGTCACCAGGAACCTCTCTGGCCTCACACTTGGAAGGCACTGCACAAGACAGTTCATCCACAAATTCCTGTCACTCAGTTATCCAAGCTAATTCCAGTCCTTTTAATTCCTGAAGGTTGCCTATGAATAGCACACACCCAGACACTTTCCAACACACACGTGAGATAAAGCTGATGACTGGAAATCAGTTCTAAAGGTGGAGTCAAGGTCTTTAATCACAGAGGGTTCCCACAAACTGAAATTACATAACTTAGTATTTACAGGACAATATTTAACAGGGACAAAATAGAGTCAGACTTGGCAGAAGCATATTCCTGTGCTTAATCTACAAGGGAACCTTTTTTGTTGTAAGCATTCCAGTTGTAGATACCATCCAACATGTTCCACCACTGTTTTCTAACATCAATCTTCAATCGCTTAAAGTGGGACATTTTAACCCACTTTTTAAAAAATTGCATATACTGAAAAAACAACACAAAGTCTTTTGAAAGAAGAAATCATTTAGCTTTTCTCTAAATTAAATTAGTGGAAAATCACACTGGTTCACTCCTCTTAAAAAACTCCTACAACTGTCAGAATAATTTTAAGGGAGTGGGACAAAGGGTAGCCAGGATAATGCATCTGTGCCTTTGTCTGTATTCATGAAAATGTGTCCAAATTCTAAGCTGTACAATTCTGTATATGTTGGATAAATTTTCATTAGGATATGCAGATATTAGGGCTAAGTCTCAGGTCTCTTGAGCTGTCCACGTGGACTTTGTTTATATTTTGCATCAGACTTTCTGCTGTCTCTTCTGCAAAAACAGAGCTCTATGCTCTAGGACAGGTGTGACAAACAGCTGCACAGCAGCTGCCTCAGGGTTGAGTGTTTGTGTACACTCTGGCCCTGGTACCCAGATGTTTCCAACAATCTTTAAGTGATCACCTTCCAAGCAGTTGTAACCACTTTCCAATGTTAGAAAGAGGCAACTGAGACCCAGAATGCGGACTTCCCAGGTTCTAGGTTTTTCTTCTAAACATAAGAGCAGCTTTTCTCCAAGATAAGCACAGCAGGTGCAGCTTTTCTTTTCCTTTTCCTCCTGCATTCGTTGAGTAAGCATTTTGGGGCTGTACAACCAATACCCAGTCTGCAACATAGCTAATTATAGCTAATTAAGACTGTGCCAGTCAGGAAAGAAGGAAAAAAAAAGTAACATCAAAATTATACCTCCTTAAAACCCCTCCTGATCTTCACAGAAGTGACATTTCAGTAACAATGATGACTGTGCTTTCACAAAGAAAGAGCTCATTATTTTTGAGATACATATTTCTACATCAATTTCTGAAAGGAAATGACCCTTACAAGCAACTATAATTGGAATGCTCTCCTCTGCTGTCTTAATAGTCATCAACAAAATATAACAAAGGTAACAGAAAAATCTCTCCACTGAAATATAAAAGACTGCAACTGCCATTTGCTTGATACACACCCTCAAGAGAGGTCTGTGAAACATAACAAAAAGCCAAATATTCACAATTACTTTTACCAGAGATCACCAGCTGCCACCCCCTGAAGTACAATCACCCACTTGGACATCTTTCTAAAAAGTACTGATGTAGTTCACCTTCCCCAATGCATATCTGTCCAAAAAAGAAACAAAATTTTAAGCTTTTGGCCTGACACCATGCTCATGATTGCAACTAGGTACCAAGACTAGCAGTGACAGATTTTCACACATCCCTTTCTTTTCATTCATACCTTTTCCTTGGCTTCAGTTGCCTTTATGTGTTCCTTGTCTTGATCTACAAGTGTTTAGAGAACTGAAGCAATTCAATCAACAGTACAAAGCCAGTATGAACCAGACTGAAAGGAGTCTGGTTTTCATTGGACTTGCAGTTTTCTCAGTACCTCAGAAATCCATATTCTTCATCTTCCAATAATCAATAGATTGCACACTCAGCAGCTGAGACAGTAGCAGCTGCTTACACAAGTAACATAAGTTCCTTTAAGAAGTTGTGAGGTCCAGGTATAAACATGGTACTTTATGGCTGTGTCACAGCATCACCAAGATGTGCACTAGTAGTAGCTTCTGAGAACATGAAAAATCAAATGCTTCTCTGGATAAAAGGAAGTGCCAGGGTGAGTATGAACATCCAAACCTATAAACAACCTGAGAAAGTAGCGGCTCCGAATAACTCCATTGCTGGATGAAGCAGGTATTAGCCAGATTTTGTGGTACATGGAAACTTCCCCTGTCTAAGACTCTTTAGATCTTTCTATACCAAACCAGAACAGAAAATAAAAAAGCAACAGAAACTCAGCACATTCAGGATACGAGTCTGCTCCTCACACACACACAGAGATTGCTTAGGCGATGTAATTGCACACACCCAACTGGGTGCATACATGTTTCATCTTGCATGCAAGAGAGTCAACATATACTGTGACTGCTTGGCTGGGATTTCTGGATTGTTGTACAGCTGAAAATCCAGGACAAATTACAAAAGGGGACAGAACAATGCAAGACGGGAGCAAACAACCCATAATGGCAACCTGTCACAAAGTGCAGCAGCTCTGATAGAGGTACTTTCGCTTTGGCTTTTTTAACAGCTGATCCATCATGAGATTAGGTCACTGCCCATATTCATCCTTGATATTTTCTTTCCTAGTTGTTTAAGCAGCTTTCTCAGGCTAGCTGGGTAAACCAGATCTATCTACATTTATGAGACTTCCTTCTGAGATACAGCCATCCCCTAGCATGCTAGCAGAGGAAGATCTAGGAAAGCTTACTAGATCTACTAAAATTACATACTATTAATAGTATTGTACAATAACATAACTTTTTATATATAGCCCCAAGGCTAAACGTATCAAAATGAAGCACAGCTGTTTCAGTGGAATACAGCAGCTCTATTCACTCATCCCAGCACTGATTTCACACCACGGACCTCCCTGAAGTGTCAGCCTGAGGCATTTACCATTAAAACATTGATGGGGTGGGTGCTCCAGCCAAAAGCAGAAGCAGGAGCTAGCCCTGGGGAAGAGTAGGTCTAGCCTCCCTTAGAGAGGCAGCTGTTAAGGCGTATGTTTATTCCCAAGTCCCATCGCTTTATTACCATGTATTTACATCAACTGCTCCATTAGCCTCCACTCCACAGCCACCCTCCTACACACAGGTTTCCCCTGAGAAAGCGCCGCTGAAGAGCACAAGGGCTGCCCTCGTCCCAAGACCCCATACAATACCTCCTGCCCTGGAGAAATATATACAGGGAAAAGAAATATACATATATAGGGAAATGCCTGCGCCTCCGCCCTCGCATGGCGGTAACACGCGGCCCCTGGGTGAGGCCGTGCCCGGCAGCCGCTCGGTAGCCGGGGAGTCCCGGGACCGTACTCTGCCCTCCAGCCCCAGCTGAGACGCGCGGCCCCGCTGGCACTGTGGCTCCCACCCGGAGATGGGCTGCCCG